>JAEIIU010047692.1:0-18011 GCA_018874675.1 Drosophila baimaii
AATGACTCCTTCACTGCGTTGCAAACTTCTGACTAAAATTATAATACCCTGCAAGGGTATAAAAAAGTGAAAACTGTACGTTGTTATTAATTAAAGGCCTGCGACTGAAAGGCGTCTGCCTGATTGCCATTTTACGCCGTTGATGGGGATAAATTAACTGAAATGTACAACAGGAGTGAATGCCTGAATGAACGGATGAATATCCTAACGGAATCAAGGGGATATGATACTCTATACGAATATTTAAGAAATTGCTTTGCTTATATTTAATTGCTACATACTTCAATTTACCACAAACCTAAATCCATTTTCTTAACCCATTCCTTAGATTATATCACAATCTTATAAATTCCTTATTTTCTAGAGCTCCTGAGAAACCGAATTTAAAAAGATTAAAATGCCAAAACCAGAATGGCCCAAGGAGGAATACAGTCCAAAAAGTTACTCCGCCTACGTTTTCCCCAGAGCTGCCTCATTAAGCCCTCACCGAGAGCATTAGGCACTTCGCCTCAGTTCCAACTGACTTTTCCCAACCCCCCCGCTTGATTGCACACACTCCGGCAGCGAAATATTTTTAATAAATCTGTATACGTACACGTACACAGGCCAGGGAGAAAGAGAGAGAGTGAAAGATGGTGGGGTGGGGGGACAGTAAAAGGAAAACATATTTTTTATGGGCTTTCTCTGTGTGTGGGTCGTGGAAATGCAAACGCAGCCGAAAGGGGTGGCAGAGGCAGAGGCTACGGCTGATTAAGGAAAAAATGTTTTTCTCCGCTCGATACGTCGGCGTACGTACGTACGTACATTTATGAAATTCGAGCAGTTTGCCGCTTTAATTAAGGCAAGAGTGAAAAACGCTGGCGTGACTCGCAAATATTTCATTAAACTTTTTGCTTTTCCGAGCACTTTTTACTTTTTCCTTCATCTGTTGCCTCATTTTCGCATTCTTTTCGCACTGTGCACAAGCTGCAGTTTCGCTGGCAAAATTTCATTTAAATGCCCAACAGCCCGCAAAGTATGCAACGATTTTTGTTCTCACTTTCCCAGCTTTCTCTGTGTGTGTGTGTACCTATTTGCATGTCCATGGGTGTGTGCTAAATGCACTTGTTCTAGATAATTAAAAATGTCATGCAGGTTTTTTTTTCATCTTTTGCCTCCCGCGTTTTGCGTTTTTGCGTTTAATTTCGTTTCAGCGTTTTTTGTACTTTTATTTCGTTGCCAGCGGACTTTCGTTGCATACTCGACGGCGCTCTAGTTACGTATTCATCGCCCCGAACCCACTCTTGATTCCTGCCTTTGTTTATGCGTGAATAGTTTTTGCTTACACGTCACTTTGAATTTATTTCCCTCTGTTATTTGTTTTTTTTTTTTTTTGTTGATTTTTCTGAGTCGAATCTGCCTTCGCATTCATCCGTTTATTTTTACGGTGTGTAAATCGGATTCTGTGCTGGGGATTCGTTACACTCGACTGAACCACAATTGTGTGAGTGGAATATGAGATTAAAAAATACGTACAAATATTATTTTAGGCTCTGGCACACACGAAAATATCGAATGTAATCCTACGTGATCTGTCGGCGCCAGAATAAAATATAAATACTTTCGGAAATCTCGTAAATACAGAAGGATTAACTTCAGCCAGGGATGGCGGGAAATGTCTATATATCGATACTGTATCGATACTTATTTATTATATAAATCGATAAATGCGATAAATCAATATTATTATGTATCGAAATGAGTCAAAGTAGAGCCTAAGCTTAGTTTAAACTTAAAACTATGATTTTTGGTAAACAAAATTTAAAAAGCCAACACAAAATGTTATTTTAAAGAAGTTTTAAATATAAATTAGTAGGCTAGCCTCACGGTCACTCAAGGAGTATTGAGTAAAAATATATCGATAGGCATTGATGTGATCTACGAGGAGAGGTAATCGATCAACTTACTCTCTAACTAATATTAAAAGGGAGATCACGAAAGAAGAAATTTAGTGAAATTCATAAAATAAATAACATCGGATCGACTTTATCGATAATTTTGCTATTTTAACATTAAATTCGATATTTTTTGATAGTTCAAAGTTCGATAAATAAAATTAAATGATATTTTTGATATCATTTTCGATATGATACGAGGGAAGGTCATCGATCAAAACTTACTCTTTAACTATTGTTAAGAGGGAGATCACGAAAGAGGAAATTAAATAAAATACATAAAATAAATAACATCGGATCGCCTTTAACGATAATTTCGTTATTTTAGCATTAAATTCGATATATTTCGATAGTTCAAAGTTCGATAAATAAAGTGTAATGACATTTTCGATATGATATTAAGCGCTATATTATTTGTGATATAGCCTTTCGAACTTTTCCCCTCGATATACATCCCTACCTGCAGCATCCCTTAGCCATGTTACAATTTGCTTAATTATTTCCGCCGCGACAGCCGCAAAGAGAGATCTGATGTCTGAATGCTTGGGTGGAAGGGGGTGCGAAGGTTGTGTCTGAACTATTGGCGAAACACTCAGCAAATTGCTGGGTTAGTGAGACCACAGCAAGTGTAAATATACCCGACCACATATTAAAGCTGCTTCCCAACTGGTTCCTCTGCTGGCAGCTGGCAAATTAATTGATTTACGCCGGGCATGGAGGGTATGGAGGGGCGGGCCTCTTGGCACTCGAAATTAATTTGACTCACGCCAAAATGGAACGCCGTTTGAAATTGTTGCTAAACAAATTTTACTTTATACCCCTCCAGGTCCTAGTCTCAGTTTAGTTTCGGCGAAAACTTTTTGCCGCTTTTCCGACAACCCGCCAACAATTGAGTGCTAAGTGTTTTGGCTTTCATTGCAAAGAGGGAGGGGCTGGAGTGAAAGGAGATTCGGGTAGCAGGTGATAATTTTTTTTTCATCCGTAATTGAGTGCAGAACCTTTCAACGCCTCGGCACACAAAAGGGGTTAATCGGCTTCGTTCCCTGGGCGGGATCCTTCCGCAAGTCATTTGCATAATTGTGCCAGAAACACGGGCCAACCGACGACGATGACGGGTCACAGGATATAGGGATCTCTCTCTCTTTTATCCTTTCTCTCTATCTCTCTTTCTCTTCCTGTCTCACCTGACTGCCCTCGACCCAAGTCGCTTGCAATTAAATTTAATGAGAATTAATGCTTATAAGATTTGACTGGATGCCATATTTTTTTCCACTTGGTCGAGTCTGAAAAGCTGTTCGAAACGGGGTGCCTGCCGCCTGTAAACATGAAAGCGAACTCGATGAGCTCATAATTCGTTTGGCTTCTGATTCAACTTACCGCAAATTATATTCCTTAGTCCTGTGGTTATTAAGGGGAAGGACAATCAAACTGAATGATTAATAACCACTCAGAAAATGTGCAAGCACCTCAGTTTAAGTACTTAGTGTGTGTAAAGGTATATTAAAATGTTTTGCTGGAAATAATAATTATTACCTTAAAATGATGAGACAATTAACACATTCTCCCAAAATTAATGTACCCTCAAATGTGCTCCTATAAACCTCTTATAAGAAGTCCCTACAAAGACTACCAAAATTAAGAGAAACTTATAAGAAGAAAACACCTTAAAATACATAAAATATTCTCCCAACTTAACAGTAAAATGTATAAATAAATGAAGAATTACCATACTCATTTTCATGCTCTGCCAGGGGTTGTCTTACCCTTTAAATTAACCAAAAACTAACGCAATAGCCCAAAACTTTCAAAACTTTCTCGCTTGGACCCAGCGACTTTACATTGCTGATTAATTTCGTGGGACCAAGTGACCTTTCCAGTGGTCGGAGGGGGCCACAGCCAATTTACAGCTGCTTCCATTATTCATGCTTAAATTCTGCTTCCGGGCCGCCTTCATTTTTCGCTCTTTTTATCAACAGCAGCGGCAGCGGCGGCGGCGGCCTCAAAGAAACTTTCGCCGGTCATGCAAAAAGCGCAAAGCGACCGCAAGATAAACGTTAAACAAACTTTATGCAAGCCAAACCAACAGAAAAACAGCCCCGAAAACCAAACGGAAAGCGGCGAAAGGCAAACAAAAAAAAATACAAACGCAAACCAAAGGTAAAACCTGATAATTTTGTTTGTTGCTTTTTAAATAAAATATAAATCAAGCCAGGAGAAGCGTCAGGATTGTGAGTGCTCTTCAGGTTACAGCTTGTCACCAGTCGGAGTCCCTCAGCTTGACGAGAGAGTATGGGCGGGGGAGGCTTTCCCCACGGTGAGATTTACCTGCATTTTCCTCCCTCTGTGTTTTCCCGTGTTTTTTCGGGAACTGATAAATCCTGTGCCGACAGTTCGTTGACTGCTTTAGAGCGCACCTGCGAAAAGTTTTTGAGCCAAGCTGGCACACGCTGCGTGTGCTTGATAAGCAATCCCCAGGTGACATGTTAATTAGGATGGGGAACGAACGGACAGACAGACAGACAGACAGTCAGGCAGTCCTTGACGCAATCCCGTCCATATTGTAAGCACTCATTAAAATCCGCATAGCCGCAGATTCAAAGTCATTTTCATAATCAAACAAGTCACCAGGCAAGTCACAGAAAGCCAAGGCCAAAGCATGTCAATTGCATTAGAAATTGCACTTAATGAGCAGTGCAAAGGGGGGGGGGTGCGGGTTGGCATGGGAATAGGGGTGGCCCGTTGGTTGAAAGGATAGACGAGCAAATGGCGTAGAAAATGGCGACACTGAGGCGCCAAAATGGCAAACAGAGCAAAACAAATTTCAAGTAAATGAATGAGAGACAGAGCAAATGAAAGGAGGTTCTCGGTATTCGTTGACTTTAAGTCCGTGTGCAGTGTGGGAATTCGAGGACATCCCCATGACACTTGTCCGCTTTAATTACCCTTCGCATTTATGCAATCAATTTCACACATACAGTTATTAATCACATTTCGCGCTGCAACAGTGTGAAATATCGAACTGAATGTGATTTGCATGTGCACAAAAGCCAATCCATAATCGCTTCCAGGGGGATTGCCATTGGACATGAACATTTATTGCCCGGCCATTGTCACTCTGTCACTGCTCTATCTCTCTCTCTCTCTGAGCCAATTGAAATGCAAATTCGATTGTGTGGCTTAAATATGTGAAATTTAATTGTTAAATCCAAGGTGCACCTTGGGGCGCATATACTTACCTTTAAATTGCCTGAAAACCCTTCGATTGGAGGCCCTCCTTTAAGGCCACACCATATCTCCTGCTGGCAAAGGGTTAGGATTGGAATCTGATTTGAAAGGATCCCCCGCTGAGAGCCCCATCACAAGAGTGAGAAATGAATGCCTGATAAGCCAGCCAGCCAACACGATGGGCAATAAATACCCCGATACCAATGGAACGTTATTGCCTCGTCTCCAGCTCGTGTCTCTCTGTTTTTTATAGCTTCATGGTAATTTAAACACTTCCGGAGCCCGAGTTCATGTTTGCCTGCTTGTTTTTCCTTTCTGCAACCCCGTGGGTCGCATTAATTTCGCACTCCCCAGCAATTGGCATATAAATTCGGCAAAAGGCTGCCGTTTTTCCTTGTTTGTGGTCCTCCTCCAATTTGCATATGAAATGTGCCTAAATATGGAGAGATATTTGCCAGCCACTTGAGCGGAATCTAAGGCAATTCGGGCAGAGCAAGCCTTGAAATATAAACATATACAATGTATATTATACATATTTGCTGCCGAAACCCCAACCTTAAAGAGCTTAAATAAATACTCAGTCTGCTCTGGCGTTCAATTAAAATCTTTATTTATTCTAAACAGCAGCTATGGGAATCAAAGGAAAATATTTAAAAGCCATTGAAACAGAAACATATCCCTGGCGCCCAGGCCGAGCGATAATCAGGCCTCAGAGTGACTCATTGTTTTAGGGGCGAACAAAAGGCGGACAGCAGCAATTTCCAATCCATTTTCTAATCGAATCCCAATGACTGACAGACAGTGCCAGTTGCCAGTCATGGGCAGCAGCACAGTTCAATGCCTTCCAATTGATTTGCTAAACTGGAATGGAATGCTTTCTCTCCCTTTTCATTTAATCTGAAATATTTAAGCTTAAATGAAGGAGAGGGATATATATAATGGAGTTGCCATAATTGAATTGTCACTGGTTGATGGGTCAGGCGCTTTTCCCCTTAGCCCTAATGCACTTAGCACAATTGCATAATGCATCCCGTATACGCACCGTTTGCTAATTACTCGAAACATGTTCGGCAACAATTAAAAAACAAACTTGCTGGAATTAAAAACGGAAAACTTGCCCCGGGCATGAAAGTTTTGCTGCTTATCCGGCGGCAGGAAAGCTGTCAAAACGGTAAGCAGGCTGGCTGGCAAAAGTTGGTGGCGGCAACAACAACAGATGCAAGTTAACCAACTGTCTTGCCAGGCTTTTTTTTGTATACTTACGCCAAGTGCAATTGTCAAGCGAAACGGCAGAGCTGAAAATGCACGAACTTTCAGGGGTCACCAGAGCGGAGCACACTCGAGTTACTCTTGGGGGAAAAACATTTAGAATTGCTTAAAAACGAAGCTCAAGCGCAGTTTTATATGTACAGGCCAAAAAGCAGATCAAATATACCAAATAATACCAACTAAATACGTTAAGTACAAAGAACTGAGGGGCAAAAAGCATGGCAAAGTAAGAAAGGGGAAAGCACAAGGCAGCATCATCATCATCAAAGCACAATAATCATCATCATCATCAACATCAACGAGTCGGGGGTAGGATCGTAGTTGAGTCGGGGAAAGCTTCGGCGGTTTTTGGGGGGGAAATCGGTTTGAGGGAAAATAAAACACAATCGACATTTTTTTTTTTAGTTTTTGTTTTTTTTTTTTAGAGAGAGGGTAGTTTTCTCCGCTAAGGATTTTCAAAGTTTACTTTTATTTAGAGAAGTTCCTTTAATGATAATCATACTTATGCTTTTTGTTTGTATTTTTCTTTTCGTCAATTTTGGTTTTTGCTTTTGCCTTTTACTTCTTGTTGTTGTTGTGTTTTCATTTTGTTTGTTTTGTTTAGTAGATGTTGTTTAACAGCTAAATACATGTTCGTTATATCGTACTATTTGAGTTTCGTGTTTGCTTTCCTTCTCACCTCTTCGCGTGTTTTTTGGTTTGTTTTTCTTTTGCTTTGCTGCGTTAAAATTCTCTTACTAACTAGGTTCTTCGCTTTGGTTTTTTTTTTTTGTTTGTCTAAATTATAATTGTTTTGTTTGGTTTTGTTATTTGGTTTCTGGTTTCGCCTGGGATGTAATTCGGCACCGTGCTTTTGTTGTTGTTTGTCAAAGTTCGCAATTCGACAAGTTTAAGAATCAATCATATCATATAAGTTTCAGAATCGTAATCTATATGTCCATATATCTTAATAGTTACGTGACTTAATACCCTAAATTGTAACAATAAGTTAATTTTTTTCTAATTATTTTCCCACTGGTAAATAGTACACACATTTAATGAATACACATAGTAATATATTTGCCATATATCATATCTTTTATATTGAGTTATGCTTGTAATTGGTAATATTCGGCTTTGCTTTGCCCATACATATATATATATATATAATTTAAACACTTGCAATGAACGGTAACATCAACTTACGGCCTAGAGAATCGTGTACTTCGCTTGACTCTTGCCTGGCAACGCTCTTGTTCTGCTCTGCTCAAGGCAGCTTTTGGCACATGCTGTACTTCTGCTTCTGTGCAATCGTCAACTGACTTATCCGCTTATCCGCTAGATTTTGTAATTGAGTTCACGTCGATTCATATAACTTGCTATAACTTGTGGTGTAATATTTCTCTGGTATATTTTGTATTTAGATATTAGTAGTTATTTTTAATTTTAACATTTATATAGTCGCATATTTGTATGCTTAAACTTGCTGAAAAAATGACTAACCCTATCCTTTACTTAACATTCCCTTTCGTTCCGTCTATCCTTTCACAAATGACCCTCAACATTAATTTTTCTATGGTTTGCCTTTTGAGACTAATTGTAATACGAATGTTAATTAACGATTTTCGATTAAATACTGACAAAGTGCAAGTACATCTAGCGGGTAACCGCGACCCGTGCCCCAGACTCAGCTCCAGACCAGGGGAAACACGTATGATATCAAATCGAAGGAGACTTCTCAAGAACACTTATCCTCATCTGGCCGGCGACACTTGTTCAATTTTGGTGGCACCCTCACACCCCTTTGGCCGGGACTCCATGCCCGGTTACTAGGCGTGCTTAGTGCGCTCTTGAACGTGTGTACAGTCCCGCCCGGGAAACTCTAACTAACTAGAATTTGGTAAAATATCCTTGGCCTGAACTGAGCTTGGGACACAGGACTTAATTGCCCTTGGGTACAAGACTATACATTTATATATATATTTACTTAACCTTGAACTTTATGCTTTGATTTCAGATTCCAACCAGACGTCTTACCTTTAGGGGATGTGAAGCATGCAGGTGAAAGCTGGCCACACTGAGTGCTTCACATCCCAACTGTCTGTAAAGGCTGGCAACGCTTTGGGGGCATTACCAGCCTTCAATCCTTTTGATTATACTTCCTCTCGGAATCGTATCCCTAGTATGACTTTTCTTTATGAGGGGATATAATATTTCGATTAATATTATTTTTGTTTTGTAACCACCAATACCTTAATTTAGTTTTGTGTGTGTTTCTTCTGCTCAATTTTGAGTTGCAGCTTCTTTGTTCTCGGTCTTAGCCATCGGGATGTTTGATGTTCGATCTGTATGCAGCGTTCTGCCACTTTGTGCTTCGCGATCTCCTGAACGTCTTCAGAGGGAGGCCCAAGGAGTTCGTTGTTGGTGTTGGCAGGTCACCTTTGGCCCGCTTGCCTTGGGTTCCCTAGATCTTCCTTTGGTTTCTTCTTAAGATTAACCACTATGGTTTTAGCTATTGTTTTCTGATTCGCGTAATTCTCAGGGGTTTTCCACTTCGCTTTTCCTCCATTCGTTTCTCGTTCCTTTCGGTATAGTTCTTCTGCTTCTGCCTCGCTTGCTGCTTATTTGTAAGTTTTTCATTTCTGTTTGTTGTATTTCGAGTTGAGTTGTTGAGTTTTGCGCGACTTACTTATAATTAATTTTACGCTCTCTGCTCAACTGGCTACATTGTTCCTCAACTTAACTTTAAACATTAAATGTGCTCGCTTTTTAGTCGCTACATTTTGGGAATATTTTCCATTTAAGTTCTGTTTCATATTATTATTATTTTTTTTTGTTTTTTTAACCTCAGTTTGTCGTTTCACTAGTTTTATGTATGTGTCGTGTGGAATGTGTTGTGTTTTGATTGTTGTCTTTTCTCATCTTCTTGTTCATCCAAAAAATGTGAAAACAAATGCCTAAGTTGTTAATGGAAATAATTGCGATAAGCTGAACTTAGCATTTCATTAACGTAAACCCATAAAATTTCCGTTTGCTAGATATTTTTTATGACCTTCTTTTGATCAGCTGAACAGCGCCTTGTTTTTTTTTTCTTTGGGTGCACGACCCTCAATATCGTATAATAGTTAATAATATAATATAGTTTACTCTTGTTCGTTTTTTTTTTGGTTTGTCAAGTCCATTCTGCAGTTACGCATTTAACATATAAAGTTTCAGCTGACTTTCGCATGGATCTTCCTAAAATATGTCTCGCTAAGCTGGTTTAACTATGTATGATCCATACAAATATTTTTGGGGGGTCTACTTCAATAGTTAGTTGTTGTCGTATCTTCAGTGTTCTTGTGTATGTTGTTGTCTGCGTATATAATAATATCCCGCTAGGTAATTATAAACATATCTGTTAAAACTAAATATAATATTATCATCATCGTCCTCGAGTAACTACAGCGTCTGCCTTTAAATAGCTCGTTTGCCTAGCATATAACTTTATACGTATGTATGTTGTATATAAAATTATATTATCCGTATATTCGTAATACTATATATTGAATTGAGTAAACACAATTGAATTTGTTGCTGCTCTGTTAGCGTTTGCCTGACTACCAAATAAAGAAGCGCTACTCAAAAATACGAATCTACTTAAAGAGTTAGCCCTTGATCTTATAATCGGATTCCCGGGGGAACCATGGAAAAGTATTTCTCATTCTATTGGTTTTTTTGCGGTTTTCCATTTCGAAGGGGTTAGTTTCTTAGGCAAGCGTTGGAGGAGAAACCTTTGAGAAAAGTTTTGTAGATCTATTGGTTTCGCTTGGGGTATTCTCTGGGCGTTTCTAAGGCTTCTTGAGTTGAGTCTACAGATGATGGGTGGGTTACATTTATCGGGGCCTCGACATTGAACTGCCAGTATCCCTTTCTTGTTCATGACTGATATGATTGAGTTAGCGTTGTCGACTACTGTGTTGGCTTTTGGTTTTTTTTTGGTTTTGAGTTTTGGTTTCGGTTTCGGTTCGGGTGGGATTGGATGATGGGATGTGATGGCGATGATGATGGGTGCACAGAAAACATAGCGATATAAGAAACGAATCATCTAAGGATGTATAGAATGGCATGCAGTAACGACTAGGAACGATAGCTAGAAAGAACGTAGAGGGATGAACGAGCGAGTAGAGAGAAGAAAAAGAGACGAGCATAATAAACGACGAGAGAGAGAAACGACGATAGATCGACAACGATGAGAAGCGCACGATGATGAAACGAGTTCGTGAGAAACGAGTAGCGAGTAAAGAGTATCGAGTAACGACTAGCGAGTAACGAGTGGCGGGTAGCGAGTAGTGTTGGCCACTCGTTTTTCTGCATATTCTGGCTGTGGCTCCTCTCTGCTTACGTTCTGCTTTCGGCTGTCTAAGTTCACACAGATGCTTTGGCTGTGGTTCGCTGCTTCCACTACGCAGCGAATTTTGATTAATTTTATTGAGATGAGATTGTAAGAGACTGTGGGCATAATTTTCACAACTTAAGCCTAGATCGAACTCATACCAAGCAGCGTGCACCCGATGTCCTTTGCCGTCGCCGTCGCTGTCGCCATCGCCCCCCTCAGTGCCACCGTCTGCGGCGGTAGGTCACCTGCTCGTTGACCAGCTGCCAGAACTTGGCATTTAGCCACAGGACGAACAGCAGCAGCTGCAGGAGCAGCGGCCATTGCTGCAGCTCGTACCGTGTCCTTCGCACCAAACGCTGCAGGCGACCGCCGCCCCGCTTCCCCGCGCCGCCCATCGTCCGCTCCTCGGGCGGCTCATAGCTCAGGTTGTAGTTGTAGTAGTAATAGTAGTTGTTATTATAGTGCTGCATCTCCACCGGCACTAGATCTGGGGAATCATCCCGTCCCGAAACTTGGCTGCTACATCGATTCTGGTTGTGGCTATTATTATGGTTATGGTTGTGACTGTGGTTCGACTGGGCCTCTTCTAATTGCATTCGAGGTTGTTGTTCTTCAACATTATTAAATTGATCGGCTTGGGCCGGTGTTGCTGTTGTTGTTGTTCTTGTTGTGGTATGAGTCGTGGAATGGGTTGCATTATTGTTGTTTGGCTGGTTATCATAGTTATGGCGGTATTTCTGTGGTTTACGATAATATTACATGATAACGCATTTGCCCTTTTCGGCCCACGGATTGTTCTTCTTGTCCGGGGCATTGATCAAGGGATCGTTTTTCTCGTTCTCCTCGATGAACGAGCGCATTCTGCAAGGAAAAAAAGGATAAAGTTATAACATAATTACGTTTTTGTTAATTGTTTTTTAATATTTAATTGATTATAAGTGATTTTTAAGTTTGTAAACAGAATATATATATTATTTTGTAGTTTTAAAATAAGTCTAGTATTTATTAAATCGCTTCCACTTCTTATAAAATATGCTAAACTCTTTTTATTATCCTTTTCTGAACTAAAATTTAATAATAAACTTAAACAAGTTAACTTCCCTATTTTTTTGCCAAAAACAAAACAATTATTTTGCCCTCACATCTGCTTATTCTTTATGGCAATAATAACCATAATATTGTTAAGCTTGTTTAAAAAAGAAATACAACATTTCAGTGCTTATACTTTAGTTTTATTATGGCACAATATAAACCCCTGCCCTGGCTTATACATTTTATAACATTTCGTTCACCTTTACCTTTGTCGGGACCAAACAATTTCATTTGGTAATCTGCTTCTTTAAAGCTCATAAAATAAGTGAGCTCCCCCCCAGTTAGCCTTAGTGGGAAATCAAGACATTTTAAAGGAATAAATACAAAATAAAGGGGACGGCATCCATCCGCACTTAAAGCTAAGCGGACATAAACTTATACCTCACGTCTGGCAGAGCAAAAAGGTTGGCGTTCTGGCGTTTGGGGGAGATCCGGACTTGGGTTCGGAATGGTTCGAGGACAGCAGATTTTATGCTAATCCACACGCAGATGGACATTAAAAATGTTTGAACACTTTGCACGCGCGCCAAGGAAACTAACGATTTTCAGAGCTCCCCCTTCGTTGCCTTTTGTCCTGGAAAAATATTCGCATATAAATTTTCCACGTTGTTGTGTTGTGTTTTTCTTGTTGTAATACGCTTATCCTTTAGGGCCATAAAAATGGTTGCCCTGTCGTTTGCATTTGTCTCTCACTTTATTCCAACGGCCTGGCCTGTCTTCTTTCCGTCTTCTCTGTTTATCTATTTTTATTTTCTCTCTTGCTACAAAAAACATTTCGTACTTTTCTCCACTCTACATTTTTACGGGGGAATTTTCCCATTTTCTTGCTGAATTCGCAAGAATTTATTTATTTAAAGGGCGCGTCTCCGCGAGTAGAAGTCGCCACTCAAATAGACACTTTGAGAGACAGCCGTAGTCGTCGTCGTCGTCCTCGTCTGCTGCTGCGAATGAGTTTTGCATTTCAATTTGTTAGTTTGAAAATTTCCAAGTCCTCTTTCCACTTTTAAATTCCTTATTCGAGGATCACAAAACGCCAAGTATTCGTCATTGCTTTCTTGTTAATAAGACTTGGCGGAAAGTTGTTGTTGAATTAAAAGAGCACAAGTACTATTTACTCATTCGGGGGAAAACTTTCTGCAGGCATAAGAAAGTCGGGTGGAACAAGTTAAATTAAAGTAGGAAAATCAAAGAAAAGTTCTACGGAGAAAGGTGTAGTACAGCATTAAAGTGCCATAAAATATCATTAATTTTGTAGCTTAAGTAAGTAAGTTTTTTAATAACATTTAAGTGAGTATTTGTGTTTCTTAATTAAAATAATTTCTTTAAGCTAAACTCTTTTAAATGCTCTGCTATACCAAAGTCTCTGCTTTAAAATAAATAATAAAAGTTTCCCTCCCCCTTTCCATTTTCTGAGAAAACTAAACTCAAGTAGAAGTTTTTTTGGAATTTCAATAATAAAAATAAAGTATGGCGTGCAGAATATGCTATTTTCACGATAAGTGCTTCCATCGATTAGTAATAAAAGGAAAATGCTGAACTTTTTCAGGCCCGGACTTAAGTGCATTCTTGATAGCTTTCTTGTTTCAAGAACAAAACTTAAGTTATATTCAATTTCCGGAGAATAAAAATAATCAACTTGCTGGCTATATATTTAACTTTAAGTAAATAATTGAGGCAACTATTTTCCAACAATTTCATTTGATTTGAATGATAAGTTGTCCTGGGAAATCCTTGCAAATGTTTGTCTTCAAATCACGCAAACCGATTCCGGAGAAAAAGGAGACGAGGAGGAAGAGAAAATGGCGGAAGCCTCGGGCACTTTTCCCCCACTTTTCCCCATAACCCACTAAATAAATACTTCAATTGACCATTCGGTCTGGCTTGCTTTCTGCACTTTCCGGCAAGGCAATTGCATATTCAACTGATGGCTACATTTTGTGGCTTTATTTATTGGACAAATGTTTTCCTTTGGCCTTTTTTGGGCCAAAAGCTGCAGCTGTTGTTTGCCTTTTAAAAGGACACTTTCTCTTTCTCCTTTTTCCTTTCAGTGCCATGATTATAATTTATTTTATTTGGCTTCTCGTAAGTGTAAGCTTTTAGTTGACCACAAAATTGGTTTAAACATCTTGCGGTTGCTTTGATGTCCTGTTTGTTGTCGATTTAATTTAAGGATTTGCCTGGCTAAAAGTGCACGCACGCCTGTATGTGTTTGCCATCATTAGTTTTGATTGTTCACAAACCCCTTTTCGTCTACTGATTGTTCCTGCCGTGCGCTCAATTATCAAAATGCCAAGGTGTGCGGACAGAGACCACGCCCCCCGCCAGCCTGGCTGACTGGCGGGCTGCCTGCGCCGTGTAATTGTGGGCGTGGCATGTATGCATAATTTAACTTAACAAGACCTTGTCGTCGGCAGCTATGTCCTTGTTACCTCGGTGTCGTTATCCTGTGTGCTATGTGTGCTTGTGTGTGCGTTGAATTTTCTCTATTTCCTTGCTCATTTTCCGCATCAACAGAGCAAAAGGCAATGTCATGCGGGGCTCCGAGTCCTTCCCACGAAGGACTGCCTAAAACAATGCCTCCTGCAGCCAGCAAGCCCCTCCTCCAAGCTCGTGTTCACCATGGCTAATGGGCTTATGACTTTGCGGTTTCAGCCTGTGCAGCCGGGAAAACTGAGCCACAAACACACCGACACACACACCGACGAGAGGGAAAAATGAAAATCCACAGAGCTTAGAAAATATTCTTTTCGGTTTTCTGTTCTGCTCTCTCTTCATTTTTTTTTTTTTTTGTGTGGGGGTAAACAAAGGCCAAGGGTTTTCCATAGGTTCGAGATTCGGTTCGGCAGCCAAGGCCGGTAAACAAAGTTGTTATGATGACGTTGGATCTTTGGCAGCCGAAAAGTAAATTTCAGAAAAGTTTTTCGGGTTACGGGGTACAGGGCAGGACAGGCTTCTCCCTCCGCTGACCTCTGGGTTATGGAGTCCAGCTTGGCGCCTTCCGATAAGAAGACTCGGCGAGTAAGCGTGTTGCTCAACATGCATTTTTAATGAGAGCCTTAGAAGGGAATACCCAGGCCAAGATTAGGAAGGGTTTAAGTACAAAGACTCGGAGACCCCAGGGAATCTGGGTCGCATTAAAAAAAGAGTATACAAGAAAACAAGTAAGTACAAGAAATAATGAACAGACCATGAAACACCCGGCATTTGCTGTCCAAAAAATCTTGGCCTACTTTTGGGCGCTTCCTTTATTTCTTCCAGCTGATTTACAGGAAGCAATTCTTTCTAATCTCCCTAAGGGAGTTTTAATTGTGTTGCATTATTAAATACAAAATAATTTAAGGGGTATTAAAAATACCCAAATCTTTATTGATAAGTGCCTTTTGTTCTTTTACATTTTTTCCCAATTAAAATGTAATGCCATCCATCATTGGGACTACTTTAATTTAAGTAGTTCTCAGATCCCACTATAATCAAGAAATAGTCAAGCAGTCGGCATTTGGCTTCGGGGCCTCCTTAGGCCCATAAATTGGGTATGACATCATTAGCATCTGTGAGGAGTTTCCCTTGTTTTTCTCCTTTTTGAGAGGCAACTTTTCTCATAACACAAGCGGGCTAATGGGGAACGAAAGCAAGTGAAAGTAGACAAAGTGCCGCAGGGACATAAAAAAGTTTTATTCGACATCTGCATTTAATTTGAGTGCTTCAGCCGAACATCAAGGCAGAGAGCTTGATGGCAAAGGCAAATGACGACGACGAACAGGTTGAGTGAGGCTCCTTCTCAAACTGCCATTCAGCGGCAAACACATTGAAAACTAATTCAGCAGCCGTTAATTTAACATGTGAGGCACAAGGACTCCCAGACCAGGGGTCCTTCCAACCACAAAAACCACATGGCCATGTGGACCACGCTGGGCTTTTATGTGCTAATTGAAAGTCCTCCCAGTTGCCATTTCCCATGGCCCCTTACTCACTCCCCTTGGCTGTTTGTATATACTTCCCGAACTGAATAATTGTAAGAGCCTGAAATGAAAAGTCATTTGGACGACGCACTTCCCGACATCATCAAGCCTAAGGACCCAGGCTCCTGACAACGTTTTGCTTTTAGGGTTAGACGAATTAATGTTATTGTGGCAAGCTGTGATGGAAATAGGGACAAAAGGGAAACCACAAATGTCTTGGGCTACAGATGGAAATTAATTAATAATAGAAACCAGCGGATGTAAGCATTAAAAGGGATTAATAATGCAGAGTAGACAATGCGTATACGTTACGCTTTCTGAACTGATGAAACATGCAATTTATATTTGAGTTTCAAGTGCATTAGCTCTTCTCCTCCCTCTTTGATTTTTTTAATATAATTTACAATCGGTTTAGCATATTTCCAGAAATATGTGATTAACCAGAGAATGGGCTTACTCAAGCTGAAATAATTGTGAAAGCTTCACAGACATAAACTGGAATTTGAATGCAACAAAGTCGAACATCTGACCTGATGTCGAATACAAAATTAATTAACATTTTAAGGCCTCATCTTCGCTCTACATTACAAATTCCAATAAATGCACGTATGTACATGAGAAATAAACTTAAATTGACACACGAACAGACACACACACATTTAATTTACGATCTCCTTGGATTGACATTAAATCGAAATGCCTGTTTCGCGATTAATGAAGTAATTTGTCCTATCTCAGCGAATTAAATTTCGATCAAAGGGTCTAATTCACCGACATCAATCTGTGTGTGGGCACACGCTCAATCTATAATTAAATGCCGAAAAACCCCCGGATAGGTAGGTTGTGCTACCTTTTCCGGTCTGTCAGCTGCACACAAAAAAAAAATAAACATAAACACGATGTAAATGTTGATTTATGACAGCCGCAAACACACGCAATCTTAAGCGCCCCAAAGCATGCCACAAAAAGCATTATTTATCGATGGCAGCCGCAGCAGCAGCAGCATTTAAAAGCATATAGCTTGGGATCCAGCCAGCAGCTACGAAATTAGAATTTCCCCTGTTTTTCCCGTAAGCCGGGCAGCTCAACCGAAGCCTCCCCTGGAAAACCACCGAATAGCAGCAGCCCCGCCTGCTGTCACAGCTCCCACATACATTTCATATTCAGTTTGGGTAAACAAAATGCCTCAGCCACATGTCAATTTGCATCTGCGTGTGTTTTTCTGAGTGTGTCTCTGCGTGTGTGTGTGTGTGTGTGTGTGCCTGTCTTTATCTCAGCCTCGTTTCCCTTCCCTCCTTAGTCTCTCTCTGCAAGCTGTGTTTATCTTTGCCTCGCATGTGACAGAAATGAAAAGCTTAAAATTTCATTTCAAGCCTATTATGATTGTTTACACACAATTGCCGTCGGTAGGGGGGGAGGAGGGAAAATCCCAAAACTGTTACCTTTGCAATTTTCAATTCTCTTTCACAGCCTCAATCACTTTTACTCTTTCTTTTTTGCTTTTTTAAAAGAGTTTAGGAAAAGCCATCAAACCAAAGACTTATTAAGGATTTATTTTTGAAGAAAAACTCCGAAATTATATTTCGAATCAAATTTGATATCGAATATATAGTTTAGTTTTGTATATCGAAATTTAAAATATCGAAACATTCCGCATTTGAGGTCAAAATATCGATATTAAACATATCAGAAAAATTTTATTCAATTTATTTACCATAATAGTTTAAACATATACAGATACGGTATCTATATATCTAGAGTTTAGTTACCTTGATATGGATTATATTTATATCATCTTTAAAATATTTGTTTATCCTTTTTAAGCGGAAATTGGTTCGATATAAAAAACAGATATCGATAAAGTATCAATATATCTATAATCTATTTACCTTTTAATCGATTACATTTACTTCATCATTAAAAGTATCATTTTGATATTTTGATAAACTCTTCACAGACAGAAATTGGTTCGATACAACAAACAGATATGAATACAGTATCGATAAATCCATATTTTCTGCCATCCCTAATTTTTATAGCTTTTTTACCAACCAAGAGCATAACAAAAATAAGCATTTAAATGTGATTATCTCAACTAAATTTATATTTAAAACAAGTAAGAAAAGCTAACTTCGGGCGTAGCCGAAGTTTATATACCCTTGCAGATAATTTGTT
>JAEIIU010047696.1:0-28454 GCA_018874675.1 Drosophila baimaii
ACAAATTATCTGCAAGGGTATATAAACTTCGGTTCCGCCCGAAGTTAGCTTTTCTTACTTGTTTTATTCTATTTTCCCTGGGTGTTAAAGAGCTTTTGCCGTTGTCGCTTATCAACTTTTTCCACTTCTATATAGCATATATATCTCTCGGCAACTGGAAGCATATTCATTTTGCTTTTGCCAGTACGCTTTATTCTTTTTGTTCGCCAAAGGATTTATGTTTTTGGGTTATGGCGCGCTTGTCTTTGAAGCTCTGCGCGATTTTCTCGTCTAGCATGATTTTCTTTTTCCATTTTATATTTTCTCCATCGTTCCTCTATTTTTTTTCATTTGTTAGTTTTGATAACACACACACACCCACAGAGCAGTTCTTAAAGCCTTTTCAAATTCTATTATGCCATGGCTAATGAAAAGGACAAAAAGTGGAACTGTGCTGACTTTCAGCTGTCTGAAGCGCTCTCCTTTGCCTTGAGGCTGTGGGTTGAGCTTGATATCCTTTGAATGCAATTAGCTGAATGACTAATTAAGTTGCGGAATTGTTTTTTAAAGGATTAAAGCGGGATTTGAGTTTATTATGCACATAAATATGAGTTGGTTTTTTTAAGGGTTCTCTTAATGTCAAGGTTTTCTGCAAAGCAAAGTGATTTTTAAATGTTGAAAATATATTTCTTTGCTAAAGAATAACAAAAAATTTATTTAAACATTTTTGTGCATTTATTTTTAGCTACTCCTTAATTTACAACTCTTTAAATTAATGTCTAAGTGAAGCTGCAAGTTCTGCCTTCATTTCGCTAATTACAAGCACCGAGATTTCTTTCTTTCCGTTTTGTGTTGCCTGCAAAGACATCCTGCGTGGGCAAACATCCTGGAAAACATTTAACAAGCTTTTCCTACGTTCTACATCCCTGCTTCCTTCTTCCAGCATCTCCTACTACACATCTATGTATTTCTCTTGCCCTATGTGGCTGGGACTACTTTGATAGCCGAGTCTTTCTGTGTATCTGCAATAATATAATGCCATGTAATAAGGAAGTAACATTTACAAAAGCCAACGGCTTGCAACAGCCCAACAAATACTGGCGCACATGTACAGCTGAGGTCATAACTATAGTAATTAACTTTAAGGAAAATTAGAAGAAAAATTGTAAGACACTTTTATTTGACAGCTGAAGTTTTCTATGTGAGTTCTCGTTTTTTAGCTTTTTTTATTGAATATTTCTTTAGGAACTATGTATTTAAATTTATTTATTCCACAATTTTTGTTTTATAAAAAATATCAGGGTCGATAACCGATTACAAAAGGTCACCAACAAGACAAAAAGTCAAGCAAAAAAAAAAAACGCATCGGCGTGTATGTTTTGTTTTAATAAGCCTAAGTCAAAAAGATTCTCCATATTCCTTCAGTTTTCTAATAGCGAATATATTTATTATTTTTTAAAGCCAATATCAAGGTCATAAACCAGACTAAGATTATTTCGGGAATATCCAAGCAAAAATCATGCGCATCGGCATGTGTATTTTGTTTTAGTAAGTCCTAGACGGAAAGATTTTCGAAAGTATCTTTAAGCAAAGTCCAGTTCATTATTTTTTTAAAGCCATGAATAAGTTTATTAGCCAGACGAAGAACATCCGAAGAAAGTAAGTCCCATCGGCATGTATGTTTTGTTATAGCAACCCTAAGTCGAATATATTTTACAATCAAAAAGCGTTGCTATTTCTCAAAGTTGTAAATCAAGAAGTATATAAATTATTTAATGCAAATATATTTCTTAACATTTTCCACAAGACTCTACTCCGTACTATTATCTTAACCCCCGCTGTACATGTGTTTCAGATGCATTTGTGTGCTTATGGAAAAGCGGTCGACGCGTGTAAATTGCAAAGAGTAAAATCTTGTAAAAGGCAAATTCCTTTCAAATGCAACCATTGCCGGATAGAGAAAGGCAAGTGGGTGGTGGTGGGACAAGATATGCCGGGGAGAACTACTTAAAGTTGCAAGCCCTGGCCCTAAACAGAGGGTGTGGGAGAGGGGGAAATGGGGCTTCTGGGAGAAAGAAATGTGGTGAAATTTACACAGCGCATTCAAGTTGACTTTTATAGTATGTCATACAACAAACATCAAGGATGGTGGAGGAGTGCTAAGGATAACAACACCTCCTCCCGCTGGTATCCTATTTTCCTAGCACTCCTTCAATCATCGCTGGCAAGAGGAGATACTAAGCAAACCTTGTTGTAGGTTTCCTTTCTGTTTTTTTTTTTTTTTTTGTAGTTACAAAAACCTGGCTGGCTTTTGCCACAACAACAATGGATCTTTGTTGTAAGCTGCAAATTTGATTGAAGATATTGCAGGTGTTGAGTGGAGTGGATAAGGATAAGGATGGAGTAGCAGCAGCAGCAGCAGGACAATGTCTAGATACTAGCATGAAATGTGGTCAGCTTGCTTGCTGTGGAAGCAGCTCCTTCTTGGCATTCTCTAGAGTCCCTTGGCTAACCACAAAGTATTGCAATCTAAATGCATTGCCCAGGACCTAAGATAATCCACAAATAATCGTAACTGAGAGATGCCACAAGAGCTGCTACTACTCCTTTAGATCGATTACTCACAAAGTAAACTTAAGATTTTGCTAATTCAATGTAGTTCACAGATACTTAATCTCTATGGGTTATGTCAAGTGGTGCTTAAGGGACTTGACAGGGCTAGGAAAATGTTTTTTTTGTGTGTGTGGGATTTATTATTAATTAAAAATAGTATTTAAAATATGTGTCTAAAAGAGGGATTTTGGTATTAAATCAAAAATATTCCTGTTGATTTATATCATTTGCATGTCCGCAATTATTTTGACCACAAAAGCAGGAAGGAAGGATGTGTTTGTGTTTCCAGGTGAAAAAGTGGAAGGGAAAAGTGCACCACCAAAGGGTGGACAAACACTGCACACAATGCGAGTGGCAAGCACACTCCGCCAGTGAGACCAGAACCCTCTTTCCTCTTTTGGTCCCTTTTTGCCTTTCAAGTTGGTCCTTTTCTAGCTCAAGTGTTTGCATTTTGCAACCACACACAGAGGCCAGGCAGACAGGCAGGCAGACAGAAGGAAGGATATGTGTGTGCATGGGGGTGTGTGTGAACTGGTTCTTTATTTAAGCCACAACACAAACAAATAAAACATATATATATTTTGGCCAACCTGTGACTGATTTTGATTTGCTAAAAAAAAATATGTAATGCCTCACTCACTCCATCATCATCATCATCTATATCTTGACTAATATATATTCATTTAAGCTTACTAATCCATTGCAATTCGCCTCCCAACTTCTCCTTCAGGCAAGAGTATAAGCATTAGTTTACAAGAAAAAAACTAAACAAAGAACAAGTTAAGAAATAAAAAAAAGAAAGGGAAACCTAAGACATTGCAAACACCAAGAAGTAAAAGCTCCAAACTGGCTAAGCGGGAGTAGATTCGTTTTGAAGAGGATTGTCCTTGCTGACCACCAACCATAACCGGAAAAGTGTGTGCTGCGAGCCAAGATGCTGAGTTCGCTGGACGCGCTGGCTGGAAAGATAGCCACCGCCACACCTGGCACCGGAGCTGTGACGGCGGACAGCAAGAGCAGCCAGTCGCTGCACCATCACCATCTTCACCAGCATCGCCTCGACTATGAGTATTCGGCGGTGGAGATTGAGCCGCCGGCCGAGCAGTTGGCCAATTCGCCACGAAGCGAGCGGGAGCGACTGCAGCAGGCACAACAGGCCTATGAGCAGCAAGCCCAGGCAGAGCTGGACTTTGGCCTGGCCGAGGTGGATGCCAATGCCTGCCACAAGCTCACCCAGTTGAAGGTGCGGGTCAGCAGCCACCTTCAGATGCAGCAGCACCAGCAGAGTCACCATCAGCAGCAGCAGCAGCAGCAGCACTCAGTGAATCGGACCCTCCAGCGGCATCATCATCATCATCATCACCAGGTGCTGCATCATAGCAATCACCATCATCCCTACCAGCGACCAAGACCCTCCTCATCCCCGCCAACGCAGCAGCAGCAACAGCAGCAGCAACAATCCTCCTACCACCACCAGCTCTCCCAGCTGGCCGCTCTGCAGGATCACCATGAGCTGCTACAGAGCCAGCAGGAGCTCTTTCACAAGCAGTTGGCCAATATGCAGGAGTTTCAGCGGGAACGAGAGCGGGAACGCGAGCGGGATCGGGAGCGAGAGCGGGAACGGGAGCGAGAACGGGATCGGGAGCGGGACAGGGAGCAGCAGCAGCGAAGCAACTTTATCGATACCAGCGACTACGAGGAGTTCAAAATTCGCCTGAGGGATAGGTGAGTGTGCGAGCGATGATTCCAGCAACACCAATCTCACACTAACCTCTTACTCTCCTATATTTTCATTTTATTTCTTTAATTTATATGTAATATCCTTTCACTTTCATTATTATAATGTTACATTCAAACCTTAATTAATTATTTATATTGTATATAATTATCAGGACATTTAATCAAGGGTTTTTCAATAACATTAACCAGGAATTCCCTTTTTAAATGTCTTTAAATTAATATGAAGTTTGCAAAACAGTACTAATAAGCATGATTATAATTTGACTTTTAAACAATGATCAGAAAATCCCTTTTTGAATGTCTACAATTTTAATATTAAGTTTAGAAACCATTACTAAAAAGCATGTTTATGATTTGTATCTTAATTTATTTTTATTTAACATTGTATTATTTAATATCACCCTAAAAACACATGTTTGTGTTAACATTTATATTGAATATTGTAAATAATAATTACCAGCATTATTGTTCTGAATTTTACTACATTTCGACCTGAAAAATATCTAAATTTAAAAGTGCAAAAGTTGACAGAAATATTTATTAAACAATCTTTAAAAAAACATAAATATTTGAACGAAAATGTTATTTAGATTTTTGATTTACTTTTAGAATGTGGAAAAACTACAATTAAATCTCAGAATAATATTTGTAGCTTTTCCTCATTTTTAAAAGCAATTAAAAATCTATTCTCATCAATTTATCTACACAAAATGTCTTTATTCCATTGAACCAACTAAAAATCATAATTTTCTCCTTTTAACAAATTTAATACAAGGTTTTACTTCCCATAAACATTTATATAATAACAACTTTACCAGCAAGCTTTCATTTTGTTTTTCCCACAAGGACTCAATGGCTTGCTTTGCATGCTAACATGCACGTTAAGAAAGGATTTTAAAATTCGAGTTAATTCATTAGGAGATATCGACAAGAATCCTTATAATTAACACTAAAAACCTGTGGTCCAAACATGCATACATGGAAAATCCATTAAAATGCACATTTATTCGGTTTAATGCCTAAACAAACACCAAACGATACGTTAATAATAGGTCACACAATGAAAGTACATTTGTGTGATTAAAATGCAGTTGGAAAACTAGAAAATAGAGTAATAGGTGGTTTTAACTTTGGCAAAATATTTAAATTAAATTTGAAACCCTTAGAAATATATAAATAAATATATATATATTTCTTTTTTTAATTTTTCTTGGCTGTCGTGTTGTGGCATCTCTTCAGTGTAAACACGCCACAAAATCAAAAAACACTGAAACACGCACCTTGGCAACGCCTCCAAGCATGTGCATGCAACAACAACAACAAAACACACTGAGAAAGCCGAAAAACAAACCAACAAAAAATAATAAAAACATTTGTAATTTTTGGCCAAACGAAAATGTCACGTGACAAATTGCCGCCGGCCGAAACTGTGTGTGCTTGAGCCAAGTAGCGAAGGCAAATCAGCTTGAGAAGGTGTATAGCTAAAGGTGTAGTAGCGTGGTGTAGGTGTAAGGAAAATCGAGTTTTCCAAGCACACCACACCACACCACACCACACACATGCTTGACACGAAGCCCCGGCACACACTCGCACATTTGCACTCCCGCAGACACACGACAGGCGGCGGCCTTATTATACACATTTGTTTGGTCTTAACT
Source organism: Drosophila baimaii (assembly GCA_018874675.1). Lineage (NCBI taxonomy): Eukaryota > Metazoa > Arthropoda > Insecta > Diptera > Drosophilidae > Drosophila > Drosophila baimaii. The sequence continues at coordinate 5,991 of JAEIIU010047696.1, forward strand.
AATTTAATGTGTAATATCATTTGACATATTGTTTTCCATGTTTCTGCCTTTGATTTGTGGCCCTCTGTAAAAGGGTTTCTCGTTATTTATTTCGTTCTCTGCTTGCTTCCCCAGTCGCCTGCCTTCACACATGCAAATATTTGGCGCCTACGGTAGGCGCCATTTTGACAGTTGCCACCGTCATAGCCCTAAAGACCACGCTGGGAACTTGCTTTTGTTTAGGAAGCGGGAAGAATATTATGCTAGAACTAGCTGGGAAAATTGGGGGGAATATTTGTATCTTAAGAGATAATAATAATATTTTATAAGAATTTAGTTTATTTAAGGTGTTTTAGTGTTCCTGTAATATTGGGACTAGTGTAAATAATATAGATAAGCTTTCTAGAAGCACCATGACTTAATTTGGGTGTAATAAATGTATGGGAAGCACCCTTTTTTGTTATCATCCCTGAAAAAAATAATTTTGAGTCAGAACATTAATAGTAGTAGTATCCCCCTCTGCCTTCCAATTAAGGAATATGTTGTTGCAGGTCTAAAATTCCCAAGTACGAATTCAGCAATAATTAAGGCATAGGTTGTTCGTGGCCTAAAATTCCCAAGTACGAATTCAGCAATAATTAAGGCTTATGTTGTTACTGGCCTAAAATTCCCAAGTACGAATTCAGCAACATAATGCTAAGACAAAATAATAAATCAAATTAATGAATCAAACCTTAAGTATGTCTACTAAAAATAATAAAAAGGGCAAAACCATTTAGTGTTCTTTGCATTAAGGTCTAGTCTTGATAAATATTATAAATGATTATTAAATAAATATTTAAATATTTGCATAGTAAATTATATAGTTTTAAGGCGCAAGAAATAGCATAGAAACCTATAACCTTTTCTGGCTAGACTTAAAAGGCTTTTTAAAAAAATGAATAGCACCCATTTCTTCAAGTCCCAAGTACATAATAAATATAAATAATTATTAAAATTCTTCCGAAAAAATCTAAACCATTTTACTAAAAGCATGAAAAAACCCACAAAATTAAAAGAAATAAATTATCCCACAAAATGCTCCTTCATCCAATTTATATTAGGCTTCGCTCTCACCCATTCCTGACTTCTTTCCCAAAGAAAGCAAACACTGCGTACATTTTTTATAACCCACTGAGTGTACGACATTTTATGTTTACTGCTTTAGCAATTTACAACGTTTGTTGCTATTTTCGTGGTCTGGTTCTATTCTAGGCTTGCTGTTTGTTTTTTTTCTTTCTTCTTTTTTATGGCTATTTTAAAAAGCTTTGACATTTGCGTGCCAGCAATTGTGGCTGAGTAATACATATTCCGAATTGCGAATCGTTCATTGACTTTAAAGCTCGTGCTGCAATGCAATTAGCCTGTGGTAAATGTTGCATTTGCATGTGGCATACAATTAGTTGGGCGCCCTTTCGACCGGGGGGTGGTGCTTCAGATGAGCCAGAGATAATGCAAATCGTCTTCGGGGCTCATATAATAATTATCCCAACCCCCCAGCGGGAAAATCGTGTACTGAAAGTGAAATGACTTTGTTCTAATGCGGCGACAAAAAGTAAACAAATCGCAATAATAAACAAGACAGGGAAATGCTGCAGAAAAACAGAAAAAGCAGCAGCAGCAGCAGCAGCAGTGGCAGTCATAAACAAATAGAAGTGGAAAACAAAACTCTGTGAGAGGTTTTTCATTTATTAAAGTGGCCATGAGTGGGCGAGAGATGAGAGGGTCTCTGAGACCTGGACACGTAAGCAAATAATACCTGCACATGTGAATGCCAGGGTGTGAGCTCAACAAGATATGTAAGACCTAAAAAACAAGGGGAGGGAGGCCAGCAGCAGCTGGGGCTTTTGTGTGGCTAAAGGCAAAGCGACAATGGAGAGTCTCAGCCAAAGGAAGAAAAAAAATGAGAAAGCCAGGAAATTTTCAAAGGAAAATCTTGCTTAGGTGCTTCGAAATTGTGACAATAAGGCAGGAAGATAATAATGCTCTGAGGCTAGCTTTAAAAAATTCTAAAAAAAAACCTAGAACAAGTATATAGAATCTTTAAATAATTCGTAAATACTTAAGCGTTTAGCCAACTCGAGGTCTAATTATTTATAGACACCACTATACTATAAGTCATATCAGGCACACAGATCTTTGTGAGCCAGGTATCTTTAGAAAGCTGTTTCGACCACAAATATATATATATTTCCTCTTTATTTATTATTTTTTTCTATATCCTGTTTTATTTTCTTTAAATCCACATAGCTGCATTTAATCTGAAGGTCATTTTCTTCTGTTCCCTCTCAAGTATATACTTTTTCTTTTATTATTTATTTTCCTTTCTTCATTTTTCTATCCACGTGGCTAAGAAAAACGTGTAAAAAAGAATGTTGGGCTGACTTTTTTCTTTGGTCCTTAGGCAAAAGCAACCCATCTACACCCATATATATTTTTTTTGCATCCCAAAAGGCCGCCCACTCTTGCCACCCCCAAAAGGTCTATTTATAACCCCGAAACCTGCATTGCATTTCACTTTGCAGCATTTTTCTCTGTGTTTGTTTCATTTCAATTGTTGCTGCTGCTGCTGCTGCTGCTTCTGCTTTTTGCTTCTGTGTGTTGTTTGTTTATCCAGCGCACACCAAATTTTTCTTTATTTTGTGGGCGAGTGTGTATTATGGGTGTGTGTATGTGTATGTGTGTGTGACCCAGGAAAAGCTAATTTAGCTGCCGGCTGAGGGACATTCAAGGATAACCCAGTGAGTAAGCTCAGCTCTCGCGGCTTTTTCTAGGTTTTTGTTTTAGGGAAATCGAAATCCAACCAAGAGGAGAGTGAGAATATGCATTTGTTCAGGACACTTAACAAAATAACTTAGAAAATATATTTTTAAAATTATGTGAGTCCTTAGAAATATATTTTCGAAGCGTCTTAGATTTTTTTAAAATTAATAAATGGAGATAAATTTATCACAAAATTCCTAAAAAATAGAAAACTACTCAATAAAAGATTGTAATATTTAAAAAAAAATATAAATTTAATTATAAAACATTTTTCTTTGCAGTAAAAGTATCTCATATGTTATAATGAAAATTTTTCCAAGTGTCTTGTAACAGCATTTGCATTCGTGTGGTAGACAGGACGCGTCAGATGTTCCATGTTTGCCATTTGCATAGTTGCAATTTGAGCTCAGCTCAACCTCCATTAGTATTAGTCATATGTGTGTGTCTGTGTGTGCATACTTTTCACCTTTATTGTTTTATGAAAATTGTATATGCAGAAAAAATATGTTAAATATTTGTGCGGACGGCTTGGGTTGAGAGTTGCATCTGGTTTCGGTCTTTGAAAAATGTATTATTTAAATAAAAATAGGAAGTTGCATATAAATTACATGAATGAATCGTGTTGTTTTTAGAGGAAAGGGAAGCAGCGACTTTGTGCAAATATTTAAGCTTGCATAAAATTGTTATCAGGAATGTGAACAGGTTTAAAAATATTTTTGAAATTAAATTCTAACCATAAAAAGGTTTAGAATATTTTTAATTGAGCTAGAAAAATAAAACCTACTTATTTGTTATGAAAATTATGGTAAATAAAATCTACGTATATTTTAAACATTACTAAAGTTTAAAATAAAGTGTGCGGCTTTAAAGTTACCTTTAATACAAATTTATTAATATATAATCAAGTTTAAAAAATAACAAATCTCTAGCTGCCAGCATTTAGTAATATTCCAAATCAATTTAGATTTATTTTTCACTAAATGGTATTAATAAATAATTTGCCAACAATTTTTCCCATTTATTAAATAATACAATTCTCACTGCCCGAACGTAAAACCATAAATTTAAACCCACAATTTGTTTTACAAAATATATATAATTTTGGAACCAATATGTGTGAAAAGGGGGAGGGCGGGCACCGTGTCGGTCGTTGGGTCACTGCATAAATATTACATTTCCAATTTTAATGAGCGGCAATCAAATGAACAAATAACAAACTTTCCAGCGGCCAAAAATACATTTTGTGTAATTTGTTAAGCAGAAACCAAAAATTAATAGGGGTAAATCAGGCTGGTGGTTCGGCTGGCCCTTTTTATTTTGATTTTATTTTTTATTTTCGCCCCCCTCGATTTATGCTGTTGGTTTTATTTTCCTTATTTTATTGTATTCAAGTGCGGTTTGTTCCCTGGAAAATAACTCAGCTCGTTAACTGCACAAATAACATGTCAGCACTTTTCCTTTTTCTCTCCATTTCGACCCGACAATCCCTGGTTGCCGCAAATTTGCGGAGTCCCAGCCATGGATTCAGTTCACTTTTGGTCTGGCCATCATTACTCAAGAGTCCTTAAAGTCCGGGGCATATAAAAAATAATACAAAAAGAAGAAAAGGGAGCAGCCCTTACAGGAGGGCCAGAAAACACACGGCACATGGCACTCTGAAGTGGTTAAGTCAAATAAAACAGAGTTCAGTTTGAGTTGAGTTTTCACTCGCTGTGTGTGTATGTGTGTGTTTTTTTAATGCCTGACCAAATGTATTAATCACACACTCGAAAATATAGAGTGGGGCACGACCCTTCGTCTGCAAAGTTTTTCTTGGGAACACACATATCAATGAACCCTCCAAATCAATAACTAAAGCAAGTCCTGTAACATCAGGAAAAAAAAAGAAAAATTAGTAAATGAAAATGCTTTCGGCTTTTTATTTTATTTTATTTTATTTCATTCTCTGTGGTTTCCCTTCGGTCAGCAAATAAAATAGGACTGGATGTGAGTCCAAATAAAATAAAATATAAAGCAATAAAGAGCGAGCAAAAAAAAGACGTGAAAAGTGAAAGTAGCCGCAGGACTCTTGGCGCAGGAAACATTAATAAAACGGCGCCACTTGATATGCTATAGTTTTTTTTTTTTAAGTTTTGGGGATGCTTAATTTAAGGGTGTTTTATAGGATGCAATTTTACAATATAATATAATGTATAATTCAGTATACTTTAATAATTATTAGATTTTAACGTATATTTTTGGGGTAACATTAAGCTGTGTATATTTATGTGAAAAGATTTATATATAGTAGACATATTTAAGCATTAAGTTTTTTATGAATAAGCAACCCACTCTTCATAATATTTTAATGGTTAAATGTGCTAAAAATAATTCCGAACTAAATCTTTAACCCACTTACTTAATACGTATGTAGTTCAAAAAAAATCTAAAGCTTCTGTAACAGATTTTATTAAGTTAAATAATAGATCTCTTAAGTAAAGTGAATCATCATATTTTACTAAAAAACTAAAAAACTTAAGGTACTAACCCCTTCGACATATTTCTAGTCCAAAACTGAGCTCCATTTTATACTATTTTTTACTTCTTTTTTCTATTTCCATCACATGCAAGCGCCTCAAAAATTGCGGTTAGTTTTGGGTTTTCTTTTACCATTTTTTTTTTCTTTGTGGTGTTTGCTCTTTGCTGTATGCTCTATATGAGTGTGTTTGTGTGTGTATGTGGGGTGTTGGTGTAACTGCGTTTTGCGGTCTTCGAATGCTTCAGTGCAAAAACAAAAGCTGGAAAGCTGCGCTCGCTTTTTCTCTCCTCTTCCCGACCTTCGATATCCGAAATCCCCATTTCTTATCTCTCAACCCACTTCAACCGACACAAGCTGTGGCCCATCGCTGCGTGCACTGAAAGAAATAGGGCCTCTAATGCCAGAATAAAAATATTATACGATTTATACAAATTTAGAAATATTTAATTCTATTAAAAACAAAAGAAGTGCTACTACAAGATGATATCTTGAATCTTTTTCTTACATTTTTCCAAAAGTACGTGTGACGTGCTCTCTTTTATTAATTCTTTTGAGTGCTTACATATGCATCTGTATATATTTAGTTTCTATTAAAATATGCTATATTTTAAACTTTACTTTTAATATTTTGTATATATTTATTTATAAGCTGAGTTTCTAAAATTTTCTTGAATTCTTCTGGGTGTATTTCTTCAGCGTGTTTCCCTTTCCCTCTTGCCTGCATCTGTTGGTTCATTGATTTTGGTGTGGAAATGAACTTTGCTGTTTTTTTTTTTCTGCTCCCTTATACCCCTCTTGCATCCTTTCTCCACCAACTCCTATATCTACAGTAGTTTCTTATGGATAGTTTGTTTTTGTTGTTGGATTTTCGGCACTTTGTAAGCATTATTTGTTTTTCGCCTTTATTTATGTTGCGGTTCGTTTTGTTTAGTACGCAATTTTCGGGTTTTGAGGGCAAAACGCAAAATAAATGAAAGTTGTTAAAAGAAAATAGAGGGTTTTCTTGTGTTTTGGAGTTTTGAAAATATGGGGGAAAATAACTTTATTTTTATGTCGTTCATGTTTTAAATATTTCTAAGGCTTTATTGTGTTAAAGTGCGAATTGTAAAGTGTGCAAATGTAATTCCTAATAAAAGGCTTAACCCAAGTCCGTTGTCAAATAAAGATCAACATTATTCAAGCGGCAATGACCAACATCCACCCTTAACCCATGGCACACACACACACCCACACATCGTTTTATCTTCAACCCATGACATTGATGGTGGTGATGGGTGGTGGTGGTGGTGCCGACTCCTCCCTTTCATTTGTGCAAAAACATTTTCATAAATTAAAACGGCGCGTCAGCGGCACTGCACAAAATGCCAAACACATGATGTGCCCCCAAAACGAGTTGCAGAGAAACAAATATCCACGCCTCCCTCTTAAGCCGCAAAAACCAAGCCCTGCACTGGAAAAAAAAAAATAGATTTTTAATATATATATTTTTTTTTAATATTTTGACCCTCAAAATAAATAAATAAGTAAATAAATATTTTATAAAGGTTTTACCCAATATTCTATGTCACTAATACTGTCTAACTATTTAGTAAATGGTAAATAGTAAATATTTCATATTTAAGAGGGCAATAATAATCATTATGTAATGTAGTAATATTTAATATTAAAAATCTCACATAACACATATTTTTAGAGGAATTAATACCCAGTTTTTCTTCCACTGCATCCGAGTAAAAGAATGCGAAAACAATAAAAACAATTGCTACCATGTGATCCACACTGGCCTGTTGTTTTTCGTTATTACCTTGGAGATTAATTAATTGCGAGGCAGAAATATGCTACAAGTTCAGGCCTTAACCCCCNCACCCCCCCAACCCCTCAACCTCCCCAGTTAACCCATCGAGGCCTCTACAACTGTCAGTCATTTCCTGTGTGTGTGCCTCCCACTCGTTTTAACTCTTATCCTTGCATTTATGAGTCGGAATAACAAAAACAATGGAGACCCCTTTCCTGTGGAGGGGGTAGGGAAAAAAAGGGGCAACAAGGAACATCCATGGTAATTTTCGGGCTCGTTTTTGTATGGTATGGTTACCCTCCCCTCCCCCGTCCATCAGGACCCCTTTTGTTTATGGCTTTTTCTTTTATAAAGTGGAAAATTGCAGACAGCATTGTTTGTTATTTATTGCCATTTTGATATGAAAACCTTTTTTCGGCCGTTGGTTTCGTGCCCCTTTACGTTGCCGCTGCCATCTTTATGGCAGTTCTATGGCTATATCCTGCCTGCCCTCTGGCTTGTCATAAAATCTATATATTTATTGTCCTATAGTAGGTTTTATTTGTATCGATATCATTGGCAGGGCAATAACAAGTCGTTGGGAGTTATTCGTACAATAGAGGGAGTAATAAAAGAAAGTAAAACTTAGTTCTGAGAATTATTTTAATTATTATTAACAAGTTAGTAATAGGTCTGCCTCTTATCCTTCGACCCCTTAAACTATCTTCATGGAAACCCAATCATTTATTTAGTTCCCAATCCGAATCACTTGCCCCAATGATTACCCGGGCACCACCTTCTTCTGTTCGCTGTGCTAACTCAATCAAAGGATCTTGAAAAATCGCACTGCCAACGCCCTTTTTAACCCCCCCCCCCTGAAACATTTTACCTTGTCAACCCATTTTAGCGTTGAAATCAATTTGACAAAAGCCACATAAATTTAAATAAATTGCGGCTACACATAAATTCAGACATTGAGCGTGGCACAAATAAGACGAGGAAAGGAGGCCGCCAGGAAGAGGCGAGTGCTAGTCATTTGCCATTGGCCGGGCTAACACAAAACGCAAAATACAAAAAAAAAGGGCAAACAAGCCACCGAGCTGGGGCTTTATAAACCAAAATACAAATAAACTTACCCGAGGACGACGACGACGACTCAACTAACAAAGCAAACACAACCGAGTAGACCAGCAACAAAAAAACAACAACATAGACCAAAAAAAAAAGGGCTAAAACGAGAAACTAAGCGGATGGAAGAAAAATGGTAGTGGCACTATGTAAACTAAGGGGTATAGATATATACACCGCCACACCACCATCAACCCCAAATCGGAAATAGAAACAACAAATACAATTTGAGCTGAGAAAATCAAAATGAAGCATAAACAAACACAGGCCAAAAGCAAATGGAGCCAATAATAGAAAAAGTATCAGGAAAATAAAAAGGAAAACAAAATGCTTCTTATATATATATATATAGCATAACAAGTAAAGGCGATTTCCAGAACATAGACGCAGGAATAGATTCCAACTTGGCGAAATCGAAGGGGAGAGGGTAGAAAACTGAATTCAGGAAAGTGTATAAATGAAAAGAAATCGAAACCGATTCGAATCGAGTTTTTGGGCTGGGAAAGGAGCAAAAACGATAAGCAGCAGGAACACCAGAAGGCATCAAACATAGCACACACACACACCAACACACACACCCACACCCACACTATTTCATCGAGGAGCAGCACAAATCGAACCCAGAACCCGCCAGCATAAATGAATCCTAAGCAGGCAAGTGCACAGGCACAGTGGGTTTAACTGGGGGATTTGTAATTAAATTATATCAATCAAAGATAAATAATATGAAAATAAATATTTAATCTAAATATTTCTTATTTTTAAAGCAAATGAAATACAAATCCAAAGCACACAATAATCCTCTTTGGCACAAACGGACTTTTCGCTGATGTGGCACTAAAATTCCCAAAGGGTTTAAGCACTGGTTCTTGTCTTTAAAAAGCTAGTGAGCTTGTGGCATAAAATGTTACTCATACAATTTTGAAACTGAAAAAAAAAACGGTCTTTATCTTAAAGTATCATTCATAAGGCTTAGTAAAAAAGTGCTGCTTAAAATTCCCAAGTAAGAATTCGGTGACACGAAAACAGCGGGACTCTTTAAGCCCCAACTGATGTATACTATTGCGTACTGAACTTATCTTCGGGCAGTTGGCAATAGTAAAAAATGTTGTCCTTAAAATTCCCAAATACGAATTCGGTGATTCAATAACCGCTGAATTCTTGAAGCCCCATCATCAGCACTAAATCTGATGTATACTATAGGATGCTTTTGGCAGTCGACTCTCGATTTATGTAGAAGCAATCCTGCAACTTTGTCTACCTATAGCAAGAACTTTCAAAAAACCAGATATAGAAGTTTATAAAATAATTCCTCAAACGCTACCCACTGTCTCGGCTGCTGCCCATCCATCGACGCTGGCTACAACCCCTTAGGGAATTCCTGTTCCGTCCGAAAGCTGAGGCGTCCTGGCAACGTCCTGCCACGGCGAGTCCTGGACTTGGCCTCGGTCTGTTTTGGTCCCGGCCAACACAGGCAAAAAGGGCTTTTCATAATATTTTTAGACATTTGACTTTTGATTGAGCGCATTACACGCGATTCGAACCGGGAGAGGAGGAGACCGAGGTCCGGGCTTACATTTCAACTGAGGCAATTTATTTGGCCCGCATTTCCTCGACTCGAATCGACTCGACTTGGGCTTGGCAACCTTGCCGGCCATAAAATTAGATTGTCCTGGCTTATGCAAAAGATTTGGCTGGCTGTTGCTGCTGCTGCTGCTGCTGCTGCTGCTGCCTGTCACTGGCATTTTAGCTGCGTAGATTGGCACAGTATTTTATTGAAAATCTAAGTCAAATATCTAAACGGCGGTGTTTTATTACCTGTTTTCATCTCGCTCTTGCTCTTTTGCCATCTTTACTGACTTAGCCATGTTTAGCGAATGTTTTACATCGGGGGAAACTAAGTCGGATGGCTGGAGGAAGTGTTTCGGAGAGCTTAGTGGGATGAAGTGGCTGTTCTTGTGGCTCCATTTCTTGGTTCGGGTTTCTGAGGTGGGTTTAACTGGTTTTAAATCTTTGGATATTTGCACAAATGAAACTTAGCCCTTGGGTGGTAGAAATATCTACGGGTTTTTGGTAAGTGGATACTTTGGGGTTTTGGTTTTGGAGTTGGGTTTCAGGGGCAAGTATTAGGAAAAAGTGGTTTCAAAATAGAAAATAAATTAGAACGCTAAATATTTGAAATATTATTATCAACCAAAAGTTTTACCAAAAATGCTTTATTTACAAAGATCCGCATGCTATACGACTTTTTTGCACATGCATTTTTCGTGTTGTACCCAGCGATGGGTACTACTTCTATTGCCATAGCGACTGAGAGCGCGCACTCTAAAACCAATCGCTCTCTATTTGAGATTTTCACGCTCTCAACTTTGAGAACGGAGAGAACGCGATTTTTGTCAAAACAGAAAAATTTGCTTGCATATTGCAATTCAAATGTATGGTCGTTACCCATCTTAGTAATTCTAACATCTTTGGTTTTACTATTTAAGAAAAAACATGCTTTGTTCTTTAATTTTAACAGACATAATAATTATCTTGATGTCTTTTAAAGTCAAGCCTATCCTTTATCATTTATTTATTACCATAAACTCCAAAATGTATCCCTTTCCCTTTTCAAAAGACAAAGCTTCTAACAAAAGAAACCAACAAAATTTGTGACATTTTATTGTCAGTCTTAGCGCTGCTCCGTGTCTCTCAAAAAGTTGGCTTAAAGAAATTAAATTTTGTAAAATTCAAACTCTTCATCCTTGTTCCCCAAACCTCCCTCCTCCTGCCTTATAATTCGTCAGGCAAATTACGAGCAAATCCAGGGGAAATTCTTCAGTAAGCAGTGAAAAGTAAAAGTGACAGTCGCGCCTTAATTTTCAACTTTTCTTTTGTGGCTCCCGCGCTTTCACTTCCACCCCCGCAATTTTCAGGATGGTGCTGCCTTCTGCGAAAAAAGGGGCCTGTCCTTAAAACGTTCGCTGTGACTTTTTTCTTATATACATATATATTTATTTTATATTACAAACGTCAACTTCGACGTCGCTGACTGACTTCCTTCCGCTTAGCTCATTAAACACACAGAAAAAAGCCATGGCCCCCGCCCATGCTGTCTGTCTCAGAAATAACTCTCTGTGAAATTCTCTTTCTGTTTCTGAGACTTTTTCGCAAACGAAATGTGAAATGTGTTTTCTTTTTTTTTTGCTGCTGTTGTTGTTGGTATATTTTTTTTTTTAAGAGCGAATTTTCTGCTCGTCATAATGGCCGCGTTGAAGGCACCCTTGGGAGACGGCCCTGCCAGCCTGCCACCCTTCGGCATATTTATTCGCCGTGTTTATGCTTTGCCCGGATTCCCCGCTTCTTTCCATCCTCTTAGCATAATTTTATTTGTTTGCTTAAAAAAGAATTAAAAGAGGTTTTCGGTTGTATTTTATTTTTTGTGTGCGTTTTTTTTCCTTGTGCTTTTTTTTAATGCGCGAAATCGTTTTTATGTGCGTCTGCGGTGGCGGCAAATTTTCATGAGTGGGGCTGGGGCTGGGATTAGGGGAGAAACTTGAAAGGGAAGGCATTACTTGGCAATTGTTGACATTTACATTTTTGGTTATAATTCGGAGTTTTATGTGGCGTATAAAGAGCAATATGTGCGGGTGCATTTGCAATGAATGTTATTTATTTCTCTTTTTTTGGGAAGTTGAAGAGGCCTTACTTAGGCGAAAATATGAGTAAAAATGTTAAGAATATTAATTATGGGAAATCGGATTTTATTATAGGGCTCTGATATTTTTTTAACATTTTCATTTAAAGGTTCTTTAGAAATAAAATCGCACAACATTAGTAAACAACTTATAAAAAAAGATACGTAAAATTTGCATTAGAGGAAAGCGGGCTTTAAATATGGGTTTGTTTCCAATGGTGTAAGATAAAGGTGCTATAAGAACTAAAGGTAACAAATTAAAAAGTCAATAAAAATTGAATTAATAGCCATTTTAAATACAATCTAATTCCTATTTTGGCCAACAAATTATTGAGAAAAGCTTAAGTTATTATTAAGAAATACTTTATCGATCTAATTTGCTTTCTTTTATTTAAATTATACCTTACAGTCTATATCCTTTTAACATTTTGAGAAACTACAACTTGTATCTAAAGATCAAGCTACTTGTCAAATATTAACACCTTCAAATTGGTAAAGCTGCTTTAGCTTATCTTCTTACTCTAAAAAAAACATTATCTTTCACCCTGATATTCTAACATAACAAACCTTTTTTTTCTTATGCCTGCACTTTAGCTCTTAGGTTTTAAAAATAACAGGACGACGCACCTTTTTCGCAGCCAGGACTTTAAACTACCCTTGGATAAAGTACTGTTGTTGCCCCCCATACACATCCCCCCAATTGTATTCTTTCCTTCCATTAAATGCTTCCACCACCGAGCGAAAAACTTCCCGTTCTCGACATCGGCGCATAATTGATGCCTCCGGGGAGCTGTGATAAAAACAAATCAGCGGCAACCCTATAGGGTTGCCACACCCACACGCACACACACATAAGCAGCTGTTTTTCCCCGCACATGTGTGTGTGTGTGCCACCGGGTGTGCGTGTGTGGCTCGCTTAATATAATTCACACCATTAAACCGAGAGCTGCGGCATTTTGCCCCTGTTAGACATAAATTTTTATAGACAATGCACAGCAGCACCCCTTGTCCTCCCTGGTATCCCCCTGGAAATATGTTAAGTGAGCCGGGGAACTGGTCGCTTATCAACTTTGTTTTTCCCTCCTTTCTACATTTGGTTTTTCCACATTTTTGTTTTCTTTGTTTTTCTCTGGCTTTTTTATTTTTGCTAAATTTTCTCCTAGACTTTTTAGTTATCTGAGGGGAATATTACACCCAGAGCAGTGAGGCTGCTGCATTGTGCCCTTTGGTTTAACCCTTGAGCCACATGTGGCGCGCGCGTTGGCAGCCCTTAGCCTTTTAGCTTATCAGAGCGCGTTTATGCCAAAACACAAACACTCGGCGCTGGGTGAAACCATTTCGATGCTACTGTGCCAGTCAAAACACAGTGGGTGTTGAAAATAAAATGCATTAGAAGTGAAATTTTCAAAATTTGAATATAAGAGAGTATAGTATAGGATATCCTAGGATCTAGGAGATGTTTTAAGGCAAGGAGTAAAATATAAATGGACTAACAAAATTATTAATTTAAAAAAGTAAAAAAGAAAAGAAAATCCCTTTCTAGTTTGTTATCCGTTGCCTACTTTATGGCGTCTGCTATATTTGTTGCATTACATTACAGCTAAAATTCCCAAGTATGAATTCAGCATATCTGAAATCTAAAAAGAAGCAATTATTTTAGTTGCAACTCCTATGTACGTGTGACGCTGTGCTCTTTTGCAGTAAGAGCTAAGTACTGTTACACAAGACTTGCAGATTTAGCAAAAATATGTAAAAAACATAAATATTTTATAATATTTGCTTATTGCCACTGTACCAGGACTTTTGGTTTTGCAGGTAGGCGCCAAGTGACTTTACTCTGTTGTTGGAAGTTTGTGTGTGGTTCATGGATGGTGGTGTGTATATGGTGTGTGGGCTTGATGGGGGTAGATGGTTATTGTGTGTGTGTGGGTGGGTGGGTGTGTGCGAGTGAGTGTGTGCTACTTAGCCTAATGTAAACCATATGCATGCCTCGTTGCGCACCCAACAACGACAACAGCAACAACAACTAGAGAAGAAGCAGCAACATCAAACACTTTGCTGTGCAGCGAAGCTTCACTTTAGTGAAAATGCAGGGTATGACGGGGTGTGTGTGTGTAAAAGGGGGGCTACACCTCTTGGCATACATTGACACAGAAACGGCGAAAAGTTGTGGCAAAGTGTGGAAAGGGTTTTTTTGGGTGAACAAGAAGGTGGTTTTAGGTCTCTTCCTCTAAAAGAAAAAACACCCCACAACGCTTAACTCTTTAATTTTTTTTTTGTACCCACCAACAGTTGAAAAATATTTTCGCCTGTCACGTGGTGCAAAGTTTGAGCTCGCTTTCAGCTTTTTCACTGCACTTTTCCGCTTTCCACCACTCGCGCTTTCCGCTTTCCACTCCATCTGATATTCGAAAAGCGCCGAAACTTATTAGCAAAGTGCATTCTTTACTATCTCTCTTCTACCTTTTTTGGGGTCAGGTTTCAGTACCTTTCACTGTATCTCCTTCCTCTGGCATTCTTTCTTTCTTTCTTTTTATTTTTTAGCTGCCTTCCATTTTTCAACTTGTTGAGCGAAAATTAAATTTTTAATGAATTTTTCCCCCAAAACGAAAAGTTTTCCCATACGTGCAGACCGTTGGGGGCAGGAGTAGGGAGAGAGAGGGATAGAGAAGTGGAACGCCGAAGGAGGGAGAGCAGGTTTGCTTTTTGATTTAATTAAAAACATTCTTTGAGTTGCCAAAGTGTTGCAAAATTGCTGTAAGCAATGTTTCTATCTTCCTTGCTGGCTTTTTTGCTTCTGCTCTCTAAACAGTTTACAGTGATTGTTCGGAAATTAGAATACTCTGGCAGTTGAGGGGAATTTTTTACAAATTTTAGAAATCTTTCAGTTAGAAAGATCGGGAAAAACTGATTTAGCTACTCTAAATCGCAAATAAAGCTCAGCTTATTATGCGCCATAGTGCATTCATCCCATATTATAATTCATATCCCTAATAAGTGTATTTAAATTTAAAAAATAAATCCTAAACCAACTATTTTCTCCTTATGCGCCCAGCATTCACTGTACCTTCCAGTTTGGGGCCTTTTTGAAAATCTTTAAAGCTGTTTAAACCACTTTGTCTGCCAAAATTGGGCAATAGATTATGTCTGGTTGGAATTTTCTGGGCAGCAGCTGTGCTATCCTCGAGCCGCTTTTAACCCCCCAAGAACGACCTCCTGCCATTTTCGGGGCTTCGCTCCTATTGATTTTCAATTAAAAATCCATACAAACTCTCTGGCAGAGGCCAATTAGCCCAGTTTGCTGCCAACGGATATGGCTAACAACAACACTTAGCCCCCGAAAGTAAAGAATTGCCCGAAACTTGCCGTCGCTACTGCTGCTGCTGCTGCTGCATTCAAGAGCTGCCAACAAAAGTTTTCACCAATATGGGGAGGAGGGGTGGTGTTAAGGGGAAAAATGAAGTTGCGAAAGACTTGCCTGCCCCCATCTGTCTAACGGTGTTCTCATCGCATTTAGGCCATAATTGCAGGCAGCCGCTAATTTCACAGGCCCCAGACGACAACTTGACAGGGCCCCTGTATTTGTGGAGGCCCAAATGAGGTTGGGGCAAGGGCCCAAGTGTTTGGCAAACGGAATGACTCGTTGATTGACTGACTGAGTGAGTGACTGCAATGACGACTGCTCTAGGTTTTGGTCTAGGTTTGCCTACTGTGGTCTTCAGTTTGTGGACAGGCAATGCACAGAGAAAAAAAGAGGCTATAATGCAACCAATAAGTAATTTTTATTTTTTAAATGAAAATGTAAATTTATTCAGAAGACTTGTGTTTAAGCTTTTGCTACAGTTTTAGAATAATTGACTAAATAACATGGTAGTTAATATACAATATAATTACAACCTTGCATCTATCTCACTCGCACTAGCCTCAGATGGTAAGAGGTGGGTTCGAGTCTGGGCTATATTTCCTTTTATTTGTTAACTTTTATAATTGATTGATAAACATTGTAGTTCTAAGTTAAAAAAAATAACTACATGTCTTCTATCTCGCTTCTTTCAAACGATGATTCATGGGTTCGAGTCTCGGCTATAGTACTTTTTTTGTTGCTTTTAAAAAGTTAATTTTTTGTTAGTGTAACGAATGCAGTCAAAACTAAATTTTTGCCTTGGCTAGACGGCGGCGGCCTGTCAGCGAATTCAGAGCCCAGACTATGCAGTCAGCCAGCGTTTTTTGACTGCAAAAATGTTGTTTTGAAAGCCAATTTCGGTGTGTGTGTGTGTTAGCCATGGCTTTAATACGGGGCCAAGAGTAAAGGTCTGCGCGAAATGAGGTGGAGAAAGCAAAACTTTGCAGCTTGTTTGTGTCTGGACTTGACGTTTCGCCCCCTCCCCCCTCGATGCCCGTTCCATCTTTTTGCCATTTAGCCCGTGTGCCACATTGTAAACGCATTTGGCCGGAAATGATATCGACTCCTGGGTTAAAGTGTGCTCATGTTGCAACTGCAACTTGCTGCTAGTGTTGCTGCTACTGCTCGCTCCTGTTGCCTGGGCTTGCTGTCGTGTCGTGGTGTTGCATTTGCCGCTTCGTTGCACTGGCGATTGGCAACTGGCGGACACCGAACGGACAATGGACATTGGACAAAGGACAAGGGAGTCTGGCATTGTCTTTAAGTGGTCAATGAGCAGCGGAGGTAGACTCCTGGCCATGTTTTTGCCTTTGTGCAACTGTCAGGTGTGTGGGTAAGTGTGTGTGTGTGTGTGCTTTGGGTCTGCTGGAATTTGGCTGTTTTTGAAAGCCACACTAAGGCCTCGCTTGAAATGCTTTAATTTCAGTCAAAATAAGCTTGAATTTAATGCCAAAAACAGACTGCAGGTTATGGGAAAGCATGCTTTTAAAATTATTGCCTTTTATATTTCATGAACTGTATGTTCGTTTGAATAATCTCATTTATCGGGGAATATTAATTCCAAAAAGCAAGAGTTAATGAGCAGAAATATGAGAACTGCCCATAAAAGTATGCTATGCTCTTATTATTTACAAAATTATTTCAAAAATAAAAGCAAATGAAATACTCTCTTTATCCACTTTTTTTTGGCTAAATATAAAAGCCTTACCATAGCCCACATATATTTCGCTGCCTTATAATTAGAATTTGATCCGCGGCTTTGTGCAAAAACTTATTTAATTATCACTTTATGAGCCCTTTTTTGGGTTAGCAGCTGGACACACGCAGGGCTTTGAATACATACAACATCCATATAGTATGAAAAGGTTTCGTTTTCATTTTGTTTCTACGAAAAATAGTTTAAAAAATATATATATTTTTTTTATAGAGTTATAGGGAACAGAGCTCCGCTTAATGTAAATATATGCACACTTGTGTTTGTACACGTTTTACACACACACACACACAAGTGCACGCATATAAAGCTGCATCATCAAAAACGGGACAGAAAATAAAAACCAAAAAAAAAAAATGTCACGTACATTTTTCATTTCTAAAGGAAAACCTTATATATATACATATGTATATATATTTTCTCTTTCACTCTTTCCCTCAAATTTTTACCGTTCAGTGTGAGAATTTGCTTTTCAATGGGAGGGTTTTTCCCCGCACAGCAACAACAGCAACAACAACAAATACTAGGAAAAATATGTCAAGAGTAGATGAGGATGCGTCGACGCTGGCGTAATTAGGAAACTTGCTTCCCACTTGACTTGCTTATAAACATGAAAGTGAGGGTGGCACCAGCTAGGTAGAAAGATATGGGGATATACACAAAACTTAAAATATGCCAAGCAGACAAAAAAGAAAATGTTTAAAAAAGAAAAATTATTATTACTTACCTTCTAAAAGTCTTAAAAGTCTATTTAAACCTTGAAAAACAAGGAAGCCAAAGTGGCTTGAATTAATATAAGTATTTCTAATTTAAATCTTTAACATGATCATTGAATATTTGTTAATCCTTCTAAAATATCAAATTTCTAGAAATGTTTTAATATAGGCGTAAATAAAATATTTAACATCTAGATTAAATCAATGGCAATTCACTTTATTTAAAACCTTAATTATGATCATAAAAATACAGAACTTTAAATGAGTCAAATTCGTGTTGGATTCCTATTCATAAACTGGTAGCTACTTAATTTAAATAGGGCAAAAACGCTTGGCCATAAAAAGAGCCACAAAACAGCTAAAGAGGCAACAAAAAATAAAAACCTAAACCAGAGACAATTTAATTGTCAGACTTTCGGCTTTCACACACACATGAGACCAATAACTGAAAAAGGATGTGAAAATTATTAGTGTCTAGCAATTGTTGGTACAGTAGAAGTGCTTTAGTTGGAATTTAATATAGTGAATTAATTCATATTTGATAAATAAATTAGATATATGAATTAGTTCATTATTTTAAAGAAATTAATAACTTTGTTGCAGAGTAAAGGTTTTTTCATTATTTGTAGTTCATTTTCTTTACTGAAAGTGATCCCAATTTAAGAAAATACTTTCCAAAAAGAATATATAATAATATAATATATGCCTTATATATATTCCTTATTTATTTTACCTCTTGGATTTAACTGGCCTATCGCAACCACTGTACTTCAATATTTCCATCCCTTGGTTAGAAATATCTGGGTTTTCCCTCTATTCTTGGCCTTTCTCAGCTCACTTTAATGGTCATTTTAATTGTCTCGTTTTGTGTTTAGGAGTTGAGGCTCCTGCTGCTGAAGCTGTGTGATAAAATATTTGTCTCAAACCAGAGAAGTCCTTGCCAAATTAGTTCCATTGATAGCGGGGGCTGCTTCTGTCCGAGCCATCATTACAAGTTATGACAGAGGAACAATTAAAACCGAATTCGGTCAGGCTTGAAGACGATAATGATGTTGAGAGCACTAACTAGAATATAATTATGTTGGCTGGCTGGGGAGCAGAAACGGAAAAGAGCCAACAACAAAAACAACAACAAAAGCAGCAGCCAGGCTGTACAATAAGTGTAGAAACTTTCCTTTTGACCAAGCCAAATGCATGTGCTTTTCTTTTCTGGTTGGACAATGAAAAGGCAAAATAAAAGAGGCCACGCCCCCATCCATACAAAAAACACATGAGAACAATTAAGGCTTTGCCGTTTCTCTAGTGTAGTTGTTGTACTACTACTACTTACTCTCCCGATGTTGGGAAGTCCATAATTATGATTATGAGTACTCCACCTCCTCCTACGCCTCCCTGGCTTTTTGCTTCCCTCATTATTATTGTCCTTTCACTCGCTCACTTCAAATATGGCAACTCAGTTGGTTTTAATTGTTGAGCCACAGTCTCAAGGGGGTGGGGCGGGGAAGGACCAGCTGAGGGACCTGCCTGCACTTGTAGTTGTAATTGTACTCTTTGTGCCTTTTGTTCTTGTTGTTCTTGTTGCTCAATTGTTGGCTGCTTGAGAGTCCTGCCGTTGATTGCTTCATTCTTTGGTAATGCTCGAGAAATCATGTTTTTAAACGTTTTGCGTATCGGCTGGGATAGGTCCAGAAATATCAGGCTTTAATTGGAAGAGAGTTTGAATTATATCTTCAATTATTTTCTATAATAACTTTAAGAAGGGTCTTTAAATTATTCCAAATCAGATGCCCCAATAAGTAGGCAAGGTTTCTTAATGCACCTAGAACCAGGTATTGCATGTATTTTCAATTATTTTATATAAAAACTTTTAAAAGGATCTTTAAATTATAAAAGTACCAACACAGCTTTGAATATCTCTTTAAAAAAGATAAGAACAAGTTGTATTGCATGTATTTTCAATTATTTTATATAAAAACTTTAAGAAGGAACTTTAAATTATAAAAGTACCAACACAGCTTTAAATATCTTTTTAAAAAAGATAAGAAAAAGTTGTGCCCCAAGAAGTAGGCAAGGTTTTTCGAGCACCATAAACCAGGTATTAAATGGGTAACTTTTTAAATGTAAAATGTTGTAGTTCTGTTATTTGTAGTAAAGAATATTCTTATACCATATGTAGACTCTTAAAGTAGCTTGCTTTTCAACATCAAAGAAGAACTTATCATATTCAGTTTCCACATTAATTTGGCCATTTCCCCCTT
The DNA here is from genome assembly GCA_018874675.1 of Drosophila baimaii. Classification (NCBI taxonomy): domain Eukaryota; kingdom Metazoa; phylum Arthropoda; class Insecta; order Diptera; family Drosophilidae; genus Drosophila; species Drosophila baimaii. The sequence continues at coordinate 25,962 of JAEIIU010047696.1, forward strand.
GTCGCTTCTTTGGCCCTCATTAGCCATTCCGCTCTTGCGAGTATCTTTGATTATTTCTTGCTGATAAACCGCAAAAGTTTCTGCCTTGGTTATATGTAAATTTTCATCAGGGTCATGACGTGTCCTTGCCGACGTCTCCGCCGCCACCGCCGCCGCCGCCGCTGCTGCTGCTGCTGCTTCTCTACGATAATGACGATGATGACGACGATGTTTGTTTTTCTTCGACGAGTAAACTTTTTCTTCGTTTTGCTGCTGGTGGTTCGCCTCATTGCCGCTTCATTAGAGCTTGCCGCAAGTGGAGGCAAAAAATAAAGAGGAAAAAGGAAAATGTGCTGCCCATCAACAGGCGGGCGCGCGCTCAGTCGTCTGGCTAAATTTTCAAGGATATGAGTTGTTGGTTAATGTTATGTGGCACATTTCCTTTCTCCATGCTGCGGCTGCTGCTGCTGTGATGAAGATTGCCAAGAAATTTGCTCTCTTTCTTGGCCTGGCCAACAAATTTCGTGTGCTTCCGTTTCCATTCTTTATCCACTCGCCTTTTGTTGTTCGTGGACAGGCAGGCGGAGGAAGCTTAAACTGTCGTTTAGTTAATGATCCAACATGTAGTAGCATTTACCCAAACCGACTTACTTTTGCTGGCCGCCTTTTACTCTCGTTAAATGTTTCCATTTCTTATCTGGAGTAGTTTCTTAGTTAGGGAAAGGAATAGTATTTTCTATAAATATATAACTTGATTTCCAAGTTAAGAACTACAGACCAAGTTATATTATAAACATGGTTATGATATTGTACTGTTCTTTACTCGGGCTTACTTAGTTATTTCAAATTTATATTGTAAAAATTGTATCCTAGCATTAACTTGGTATAAATACTTGCAAAAGGGTTAATATTAATGAAAATACAACTTTTTTTTTGACATAAACAAATTACTTACAATTTCCAAATCTTATTACAACCATTAAAAAGATCTCTAATTTGCTCCTTTAAATCCCTTTTCAAGCTCAGCCTTTTAGTTTTTGCCCCACGGGGTCGCTTCAATTAGTCACCCGTACGGTCATTCTAAGGACTCCAAATTAAATTCTTTGCTCTCTCATATTCACCCCTTTCAAAGCCCCAAAAAGGACCTCTGGGAACGGAGAATACACACACACACACACACAGAGACAGCAATTATTTCATCTGCGGGTGCCCGAAGTCTAGACCAGGACCTCTTCACTTGACCAAAGGAGTGGGGCAAAAAGAGTGCCGGGAGATCCTTTCCACGGCTATCACCTGTCACATAAATAGCGACCGAATGAATTATTAAAGCAAAAACTGTGAAAAACAGAAGCGTCCCGAAAGCCGAAACTTTAACCAGCCAAAGTGTGTGTGTGTGTGTGTGTGTGTGTACGTTGTGTGTTTTGCAACCCAAGGGGAAAACTTTTTTAAGATGCTTAAAATGCGCCGCCGTCTGGAAGAGAAGGATATGAAAGGGAAATGAGGGAAAAGGTGGGGGGCCAAAATGACTCGCAAAGTCTGGCCAGCAGCGGAAAAATGAAAGAAATGTTATATATTTGGGGAATATTCGACAATTTAAATACCACTTAAATAGTTAATAACAATAGTATTGGCATAACATCAAGCTTAATATGCCGATATATTAAGCAGCTATGTTTTTTAATAAATTTATTAACCTTAATGGTCACATTTATATAGTTATAAAAAGGTTTTCGATAAAAATCGATTGCAGAAATCTATAAACTATAATCGTTCAATGGATACATTTATCTATATACTATCTATTTAAGTTTTTACCCGTTTGCTATCGATGTTTACGACTCGTAGCTGTAATCGATAAATCGAATTTGGCAAAAACGTCGATAAACAATGTTGTTCGATTAGTAAATAAATTAATCAATCGATTTTTAGGTTTCTCTAATTTGTTATCGATAATTAAACAAATTTAACTTTCAGCCCTTGTCGAGGGTTCTTCTGTTTGTGATACCCTGTAATTCCAAAAAGTTTCATTTGCCTGCTTCTTCTTTTTAACTGTCTTCTCCTTCCGAATGGTTATAAAAACCGTTATAATAAGCGGCGATGGCGAAAAGCAGCCACAAAAAGCGCAGTCAACTTTGCTCCTTCATTTTCTCCCCCACCCTTTTCCCCACGCGCCTCTCTCTCTCTCTCTCTTTGTTGTTTTTGGACCGCATAAGTGGCACCTGTGACCAAAAACACACACACAGACACACCCATTACCAAGCTGCTGTCTATGTGCTGGGGAAATTTTTCGGCGTCGCGGCATAAAATTGTTTTGTTTTCGGTTCCAAATTGTCTGCTGCTTTCCAAGGGGCGGCTTATAAAATATAATTCGACAGACAACACACAACCGAGAGGGCTGGCAAAAGATAAATATATTAACAAGAACAACAAGCCATAATAAGAACACAAAAAAAAAACAAGTAAGAAAAGCTAACTTCGGGCGGAACCGAAGTTTATATACCCTTGCAGATAATT
>JAEIIU010047701.1:0-17163 GCA_018874675.1 Drosophila baimaii
ATGACTCCTTCACTGCGTTGCAAACATCATGACAAATTTATAATACCCTCTGCAAGGGTATAAAAAGAAGTACTAGGCGAGGGCGAAAAAAAATTGCAATTGTAATTCAACTTTAGTGTTTTCAAACTGTCGGAATGGTGGCCACCGCCACTGCCACTCCCAGTGTCGAGCGAAGAGGGCACGAGTCCCTGTGCAATCTGACTGCTCTCAAAATGAAAAATTGAATTTGCTGCCTGTGCTCACACTCAGCCACCAAAAAAAAAAACAAAAAGAGAAAAACTTATAGAATGGAAGCCAAAAAAGTGGAAGTGGAGCTCTTAAATTGAAACGCTCGTTACGCACACTTTGCACTGTTTATATGCGTGAAGCCCGCCTTGATTTATGCAACAATTGCAGCGGAGAGCCAAGGCAGTGGCAAGATCCACCGCGCAGCAGGAGGATGTCTGGGGTCAGGATGCATGAAACCTAATAGGAATAAATGCGCACCTCAAGAATTTATGCGGCAAGTACACATAATTGAATTTTATGAGTGGTAAATGCAGGTGAACAATAAAAGGGGAGCTTTGGATATGATATTTTGATGAATAGATTGATCTTAGGGAATTTATTTGATGGGAAAATCTATGACGGACTTATTATTGCACAGCTTAATTCATAGATTAGTTTTCCTTTTAATAGTACACATTTGGATCTTAAGAAATATATTTTAAAATATATTCTTTGTATACATAAAAACAAACTAAGCACATCATTTATTCCCACACTAACCTAACTCAAAACTAGCATCATAAATAAAATTTCCATAAACATTTATGCTAAAACTTCGTACATCCACTCTTAAAATAGCTTTTTTACTTTTTTTAAAACACTTGCAAGCAAACAAGTTTAATTTTTGTTATTTTTTGTGAAACTCTCAGACAATAACTGCTTGCCAGGAAAATCGATTCAAACTTTTTGCAATGATTTAATCCAAAGTTAATTTCTTTTTATCATCCCCAGAAAGTTTTGCCGTCAAATTAATCCACTTCTAGGGCCAATAGTTTCCGTTATGCCCCCGTTTCACCGAGCTGCCAGTGTTGCTGCCGGCAATGGTGAAGCTATTAAAAATTATTCATTAAATACGGCATACAATAAGGCGAACAACAACAATGGCAGGCACAGAGAGAGTGAGAGAGAGTGCAGCCGGAGGTACATGGAAATGAAAAACTTACTGGGAAAGCCCCCGACCGCCCATTCGCCTGCCGCTTTTCCTTCCGACCCGCCAAACAATTGCGAGAGGTGGCGCGCCTTTCAGAGTTTTTATGCTCGCCAAAGTATGCAACGAAATTACAAATGTACGTTGCAGTGTGTGCCATGGTGGGGGAAGGCACTGCCAGAGGGTTTAAGGGGGAGGGCGAGGCCTGGAGACGAGTCCTCCTCGGCCAGGAAGACGCCCGTCGAGTAGTGAGCTGAAAAACGCCAAACTAACTAGACTTTCACTTTATTATTCATGAAAAGTGAAAAGCGTGCAGTGCAGCAACAGCCACCAGAAGATGATGGCGCTGGAAAACGTGGAAAATGTGGGGCGTGGCCGGCGGGGCGGGGCGGGGCGTTGGGATCACTGGTGGATTGCCAAAATGACTGGCAAGAAGCGATGTTATGTGGGGCGTGGCTGAAAATTAAATGAAATTAAATGCAGCAACAGACTGAAAGTCACAATCAGGCCGAGAAATTATATTCGAATGAAAATGGACGGCCCAAAATTCCGCCATAGCTGTGGATTTTAAATCAATTTATATTATTTTCAATAATTCCAACAAATTTATTGGTTGGAAATGCCGTAATTTTCGTTAATTTCCAAGTTGCTTTATTATTGTTAATACTGGATAGTAGAAATAATTGAAAATGTGGGGAATATTTCAACTTCTCAGCACACACACACGCGCCCTTAATTAATTTTAATTAATTCGCCCAGTAACTGTAGAGGTCTAATTTTTATAAATAAGCAACACTAATCGTCGCACCTTTACCTGTCCCCCCAGCCCCCCGCCGCATGCCCATCAAAGCGACTGCACTAAAGGCCAGCAATTTGTTTCTATTAACAATGCTGCGCCTACAAATTGCGCATCATTTATCAAGCCGAGCTGAAAGCCGCAGTGTGGACTGTGGAGAGGGTGTGGAATGGGTGTGGGTGTAGGTGTGGGTGTGTGTGTGTGTGGAGAGAGTGTGGGTATGTGAGGTGTCAAATGGTCAGGGAACGAAACACACCTGAGCAATTGGTAATGGTGCGGAGTTCGGCGTCATGAATAACAGCCAGATAAGTTGAATTAACGGAGGAAAGCGACCGGGACATGCCCTGCCATCAATTAAAGGTCTAACCAAGGGAAGATACTACTTGTAAGAATGAGGATATAGGGAAAAATATATATAATGGCTAATTAATTATTATAATTGCATATTACATATATAATTAACTTCAAAATTCTACAATATGTTAATAATTACTTTAATAAATCCCAAAATATTTCCCAAAATACCTTACCTTCTTCTTATGATTAAAAACAAATAAGAAAACCAATATTTATATATTAAACTTTATGCAAACAGTTTATAAATGCACATATTAAAAGGAGAAGTAAGTATTCCCGGATTTCCGAACACACATCCCCTTTCAACAATCAAGCCAGAAAATCAACGGAAAATATGAAGAGCTGCCATCGCATTCGGCCAAGACTCAAGACATTCGCACATGTGTTTTGGCTTTGTAAACGGGCCACATCGACTACAAAGGACTACACGTATATGCCGTCATCATCAGAGATGGCCAATTTGAAGTCATCACTCAGCACGGACAAACAACAGCCGGCATCTGGCGGTCGGTTGAGGCGGAACCGGAAACGCTCTAAGCGCCCTGCGAACTGATAACACGCGCCTTGCACACACTTCGGCGGGAATAGGCAACACTGAAAAAAAAATATAATTGATGCAGCTTCAGAGGTTACCCCCTTTGAGAGATTAACTTTAAAAGAGTCGAAGGATATCTCTTGTTTTAATATACAAGTTTCCTTTATTTTTTAAATGTAATTATTTATAGCTATGCAATTATATTAAATATCTTTATATATTAGGATTCTTATGTACAATTTGGTTAGAGTTTTGACAAGTGTAGGCACCCAGAAAGTTGGCAAGTCAGCAGTGAGCCGTAGGTCGTCGGGCTCAGGCATAACTCACAAAAACACATCAATTATGCGGAGCCTCCTCTCACATGTGGAGTGTGCGAGTGTGCTAGTGTGTGCGAGTGTGCCGGTGCCTGGTGCTCTTTATTAATGACAGTTAAACTGTCAGTGGGTGTCTGTGCGTGCCCTGGCAGGTGGCAGGTCCTTCGTCCCTGCGAGCCCTCGATTTTGTACTTTTAGTGGCTGCACCCCGTGGCGAGCGTTTTGAGTAATGTGTGCTTGTCAAATTTCAACCGAACTGGACAGCCATAAGTCAAGTATTGCTCACTGTGGGAGGCGGGGGGGAGAGTGAGAGCCAGCTCTGGCCAGATAGTTACTGTCCAGGCAATAAAGAAGTCAGCTAGGGGAAATTTTGAACTTTAACTTGCCTTTTACAGGAAAATATTATCAGAAGTATAAAGTTTATTATTAACTTTGGATAATTATTTTGAAATTAATATTGAATTGCTGATTGGAATACCTTGTGCGGATAATACAAATATATATTCTTTTATTTATAATGTATACGAATAATTAATACTTATTTTAAGCAGTATTGCTTTACATATTTTTGAAATTCAGAAACATTGATACTAAATATAGTATTTAAATTAAGTATTCCTTCCCTAAAAGTAGTTCTGTTCTGCATAAAATATTACATAATCAATTATATCCTGATAACCCTTTTACATCAACCTCTCCCGCCATTCATCAAGCCGACTGACTGATATGCCAATTCTACCTGGCCAAGCTATTAAAATTTAAATCGACCTTCTTTGGCACAACAAGGAAATCCCATTCACCTTAATTGCTCTACGAAGAACAACAGCCCACTCTCTCACCTCGCTCCACAATCCCTTCTTATTCGTGTCCTTAGAATTTACTGTGCAACGCCTAAAAGTATGCAATAAATTCCGGGCCTACCACGCGACCTGCCGGAACATCTATGGGAAAAACAATGGCAAAAAAAAACAGTGGGGAAAACGGCAGTGAACGGAAAACGAAAATAGGAAAAAGCGAACATATGAATGACTTTCATTACTATTTTGATGCGAAATGCTCCAGCATCCAGCTGAGGCTGCCCTGCCTCGCCTCGCTCATTGTGTGTGTGTATCCCTCCACGGGCCCGGGCATAGAATGTTTATCCATTGTTATGTAATCAATGACAGCCGGAGATTGAGGCTGCCGCTGCCGGAGTGGATTGAGTGGAAATCTGGCCCTGAGCCACCACCACTTTCCCACTCGCACTTGGCATGTCTGCCTGCAATTCGCAGCGAATGTGGGAAGAAGTCGTTAAAGTTCATTGAAAATAAATGGTGGCATTATTTTGATTTGATGTTTGCTTTGATTGCTCTCCCACAATCGGATAGATGCGATCCGGGGCGGTGGGGCAAATTCGCAACAAATGATGTTGAGGCAGTACGCAAAATAGTTGCAAATGGCCCACACACATGCACACACTGTTGTCAGAGTCAGAATCGCAGTCAGAGTCCTTCGTCCTGGGAGTGTGACGTTTTATTTCGTTGGTTGACTGATTTAGCTTGTCATTCAATTTCACGGTCAGTGGCTTTCACTTCCAGCATAAAAATCTCTCCGAGAAATGTAACATAAACATTGTAAAAAAAAACAAAAAACAAACTCATTTGCATTGTCCGGAAGAGGACAACAAATTGATTTGAAAGTGAGCCAAACGCAGCTGAGCCCAGAGAAAGTGGAACCGAAGCAAATAAAACCTTACAACTTTATGGGTTTTTAGCCCCACACCTAACCTAACCTAACATACACTAACCTCCAGTTATTTTTTGGTCTACCCACAGATATGGACAGGAAGAAATTTTCGCTTTGCCCGCAACAAGTACTAAAAGGAGCCATTAGAGCAACCCGCTCCCGGATTTCGGAGAATTCAGTGAAACCACCAACAATGTCAACGACTGCACCACCTCAGGTTCCCTTCTCTCCCTTCTGGAACAGCCAGTAGCATGTGGTCTGGACCGCCAGCAACTGACTTTAGTGTTCCGCCTTGTCTGGGAAAGTACTTTGGGTGAAAGGTAACTTTACGATGAACTGGAAATACATTTTGTGGGGCTTAATCGCCTTACTCGGGTGCGAGATAATGTAAAGCATATTTAATCTTTTTTAGATAATGGAAATCATTGGGTATTTAATGCATAAATTGCAAATGTTCCCTTTAACTGATTATTTAAAACAAAAATAGCTGCGAGTGCACCTACCACTAAGCAAGCAGACAGGTGTTAAGGTCGGAGTCTCTTACCACAAGGGGGGAAACTGCAGAAAGTGTTGATGTGTGTAATTATCTGCATCAGCTATTAAAAAAACAAACACAAGTAGCTGGTTACATCTCTTAAACATTGCCTGATTGAAAAGTCACACAATACAGCTCACATATTTAGGGCTTTAAAAAATTCCCCTAATTATGGCTGAGTGACATGGCTAGCTGGCCAACCGCCGAACCAACCACGTAAGCCTTAGAGCCGCCACTGCAGTAACAACAAGCAAACAGCTAACAATAACCAACAACGAAAGTGGCAACAATTACGCGCCTGCTGAGCGACTAACGCCAAAGGGCCAGCGCCAGAGCTGCGGGCGCCAACAAACAACAAACAGCAAACAGCAAACAAAATAACAACATGTCGAACAGCAACAAACAAATAAACAAACAAACAACAACAGCAGCAGCAACGACCACAAAAGAGCAGCAGCGGCAACAAACAGTTTGAAGCCCTCGCAGCGGCATGAGAGTTGCTTGCCATTTCACTTTTAATAAACACATTAAGCACTTAATTGAGTACTTGGGAACGCCGAGTGCCGAGTGTGTGAAGTGAGTGAGTCCTGCAGCCAGGGCGTTGATGTGGAAAATATTCCCTGCTGACAGTTTTTAAGCGACAACAGGCCAGGGATTCGGCCAAGAGGATACCCTGTTCGCAGTGACATGTAGGAGCTTTGCTGCCGAAACAAGGTCAGACACACTTTGCATTCAAGGTAGTCTGTAGATGTTAAAATAAATAGGTAATACATAAATACATAAATAAATAAATATATGAAAAAGAAAGAAGAAAGTCCTTATAGGATCATCAACATAGACTTGCTACGACTTTAGAATTCCCGACTATCTCTGCACGTGAAAAGTGGTTACCACCTTGAAAGCTACACCTTTTTATAGCTTTGGCACTCACTCTGGCTTAGTTTTAATACAAATTTCATTCTAATGAATTTTAATATTTCTTCAACTTAAAATTTATACAAATGCCTTATACCCTGCCGCTTCAAGCATGCCAGGAATAAAAATAAATCGCAATGGGCGCAAGGAAGCAAATGCAGTTTGCAGTTGTGGGTAATTGACGGGTGCTCCTTTCCCACAGCCACTTGTGCTCCTGTCATCGCTGCCTTATAATTATTGTATCTGCATACCTCAGTGTGTGCCCAAGTGAGTTTGTATCTGCGAGCGTCAACAATGGAAATTACACTTGAGTTGCCACCGACGAGTGCTGTCTCACTTGAGTCCTGTCTGTCGTCTCCGGCCGCGCATTGCGTGCGCTTAAATGTTTCAATATTTGCCGTTTATTAGCTGCTTTGCTGGGGAGGGTGGGGGGTGGTGTGGGGACAGACAATGGCCAACACGGGGAGTGGCAAGGTGTGGCAAGTGTTTTGAGCCGTGAATGTGTCTGGTGTGAAGTACACGGCGATAAAGTGGCTGACAAGGGAAAATAAAATTATTATTGCATCACGGAAGGTTTTAAATAAAAAAATACTGAGAAAAAGGCATTACTTATAAGTGGCAGCCGAGGGTACTACTGTTTTCCAGATACTATATCCATAGAATTAATGTAATTTGGTAAGCTCCTAACTCTGACTCCACACAAAAGTTGCTACAAAATATTTAGAGTCTTTTTTGCGCCATTTGTTGGCCAAAAACTAAAAACTGTTGAACTCATATTTTGTAAATACGAGTTGCAAGCAACGGGAAACAAGTAAAAGTTTTGCTTTCTTACACCCACCGAGATAAGGATATTTATAGTGCGCATTTAATGCTATTACGCCCACATACTTTGGCAGGACGTTGTGTCTCAAAGGAAATGCCTTCGCCTGGGTCTTGCAGCTCCAGTTAAATTCGCAAATTGGAGGCCAAGGAAACGTATATGGCTTTTGTTATGGGGCATATGGCACAAAAGATACAGTTTCCCTCAAATACACATTGTTGCTGTGCTCAGTTCGGTTGAGCTGCTATTGTGGGACCACTTGAACTATCCCTCAAGAGCTTTTGGAAACTAAAATATATTTTATTTATTTATATAGCAGCAGGGATCAGCTTATAATAAATCAAATTTCAAGTTAAGAATTTAATGCCAAAATAATGCATATGAATTGTATTTAATTATTCCCCACTTAATTTATATAAAGTCATTTAATATTGTATATTTTATCTTATGAAGAAAATATGTAAATAACATATAGAACATATTTTTGTTAGAGTTTAAAGCCAGGTTAAACGCTCATTCAGCATTGTTTATTTACGAGTTTATTTTAAGCACACGGGAACCAAAAAACTCAGCTTATGTGCATATTAAATAAAATACCAAAATATTCCATCTATTTCTAGTTCAGACAAAGCTAAAATCCCAATCAAAAAGCCAATCCCACGACCCACCCCACACACCCCACATGGGCGTCTGTAAACTTTTGTGAAAGTCAAAGCCACAGACAGCCACAGCTTCGGCGGTGGCTGCGAATCGAGGCAGTGGAAAAATATTAATAAACCGCAAAACGCTGTCTCAGACCCCCCCCGTGCCGTGGGTCTCTGCTGTCGCTTTGCGAATGATATAAACCGCAGAATAAAAACTCAAATATGCAGGATCGACAATTTCCCGCAGCCATGTCGGGGGGGCGCAAAAGAAAGAACTATGAAAACATCATAAATTTCCCACAGTCGGACAAGTTTTCGGGGTGCTGCTGCTGCTGACTCACCCACGACGAGCACACATCGAACAAAGCAAACGGGGTCCTTGCCGAGAGAGAGGATAGTGGAGCTGATTATCCAAATGATGCATTTGCCAGCTCAGCCAGGGAAAATTGCAAAAAGGCCGACCTCCTCTTACAATTAATGCCCGATTTTGCGGAGTATGTTGCAGCTGCAAGTGCAGCAGGGCGAGGAGTGGACTGGAGTCCCTGCTCGGAACTGCTCCGAATTCCAGCTGAAAATCCCACGCACAAAGGTCACCGAATTAAGGCCCTCATTTGGGTTAGTCGGCAATTTGGCTGATGGAGCGAGATTGGGACTGTGCACATTTTCGGGGTTACAAGTGAGAATGAGGTCCAACTACGGTGCTTCAAGTGGACCTACTAATTGTGCCCTAATTGACCGCACTGGAAGATGCCCGAGCTTTGATAGTGCCCGGTTGTCCGGGTCAAAGGTCTGGGTGAAGTTCAAAGGCATAAAGAATAGGAGTAGTTGGTCTAGGGATAAAATATCGATTTAAAATATATCAGTATCGATATTGTTGATCATTCTTAATCACAAATGAAAACATTAATTCTCGATGTAATGTTTATTTTCCGTACTTTAAGGTATAATTATTGTTAATTATTTATTGTGTCTTAACTTTACTTTTATTGATTGAAATGTGATGTCTCAAATAGGAATTCCTTGCTCAATGTACACTTGTTATTACCAAACTCCATGGTAGGGAAACCCTAGCTGCTGATTAGTTTTCTTTCCCCATTTCCTGTGGAACTTGAACCCTTCCGGTCAGGTAAATATTGCACATGTTGAGCAAACAATTACCCCTTTCAGGGCTTCGGTCACGCCAGAACCATGCGCGTTGTGCACACTTAATTATCATTCCTAATGTAAGGAAAACAGCAAAATATTCCGCTGAAGAAACCATTGTGCTCTGCCTGCAAAAACATTATTAGAGTATGTGGCTCACACACTCTTGTGTGCCGAAGAAGCCTTTTGCATTTCACAAAAATCCCGCAAAACTTGTCGAGACCATTGTTAGAATCGCGTATTTTCCCGCACACACACAAGCATACACAGACAACTTTCTGCCATAAATACAAATATTCTCCTTATATAGCGAACAAGACTTTTGCCAGCCAACACTGCTGCTCCCCGGCTTATTTATTTGTTTTATTTTAATAATCTGTGCCACCAGCCCACTCCAGCCAGAGGCCACTCCACTCCTCCACTCGCAGGCGGAAGTGCAAGTGACTACCAACTTTTTGCTCTTTTGGCCGGGATAAAGTATTTTGGCTCTTTTGTATATATTAGCGTACATGTTGCCATGGAGTGTTTGGACGCGTTGTTATTGTGCTTAGAGGGAACTCGGGTAATTATGTTGGTTCTTTGTAACTATTAATAAGGTACAGATGTAGTATATATTTTTATAGAAAGAAATTGAACAAGTTAGTATACATCTTCTGCATTTTGTTTCTGATTTTGTTTCTGTATTTCAAGCTGCTTTTAATCCTAAGTTGGCCACAGCTCTAGAGCCAATTAGTTAGCAAAAAGATTGTATCTTTGCCTTTACAAGCTATAGAAAATTACAAATAACCAAAGATTACAATATTTATCTCTATGGAGAGTGTCCTGTGTCACGTGTCTCGTATCCGTGCCCCTTCTTTATCCCAATCCCGGATATCTCAATGGTTGGACGTGGTCGGCTTGCCGCTGCGCCACTTGTACATGCCGGAGTACTTAAAGTTATTCTCCTCGCACTTGATATCGGCCTGCTTGGGTCCTCGGGAGCCGTACGGGTATGTGATGGGCTGGATGCGCTCTCGCTCGATCTTGTGCAGGATGGGCGTGAAGATGCGCCAAGCCTCGCGCAGTTCGTCGCAGCGGACAAAGTGCATCTGAGAGCCGCAAAAGACATCGAGGATGAGACGCTCGTAGGCGTCCGGCAGGTAGAAGTCCTTGTAGCGCTGCTCGTAGGTGAGATCCAGCTCCGTCTCTTCGATGTCAAAGGTGATGCCTGGGCTCTTGGTCATCATCTTGAAGTACAGTGCCTCGCCCGGTTGCACGCGGATGACCAGCTCGTTGCGCATGGTGCTGCCCGCGAAGATGTCGCCCGGAACGTCCTGGTACTGGATGCGCACCTCCGCCTTGCGCTCGTTAAGGGCCTTGCCGCAGCGCAGGATGAAGGACACGCCCTGCCAGCGCTCGTTGTTGATCTTGAGCACGCCCAGGGCGTAGGTAGGCGTAGTGGAGTCGCCGCTGACAGTGGGGTCGTCCAGATAACCGGTGCGCTCGTCCACGGTGGCGCCGTCGGGATTGCCGACATACTGGCCCAACACCATGTCGTCGATGGTCAGAGCCTTGATGCACTTCAACACCTTGACCTTCTCGTCACGTATGTCGTCCGGATGGCAGCTGACCGGCTTCTCCATGGCCACCAGTGACAAGATCTGCAGCAGATGGTTCTGCATCACGTCGCGAATGATGCCGAACTGGTCGAAGTAGCCGCCGCGGCCCTGGGTCCCAAATGGTTCCTTGAAGGTGATCTGCACCGAGGCTATATTCTCGCGATTCCATGATGAGCTGAGAATCTTGTTGGCGAAGCGAATGGTCATTAGGTTCTGCACCATCTCCTTGCCCAGGTAGTGATCGATGCGGTACAGCTGCTCCTCGAGGAACAAGTCGGCCAGGTGGTCACTAAGCGCCTTCGACGAGGCGTCATCGCGCCCGAAGGGTTTCTCGATGACCACGCGGTTCCAGCCGCCGGCGGACATGCAGACCTGCTTGATGAGAACAGTCACATCCGCGAAGATGCTTGGCGGTACGGCAAGGTAGAAGATGCGGTTGGCCTCCATCTTGTTCTCCATGATCACTAGCTGCCGGTTGAGCTGCTCAAACTCCGCTAGTCCATCGTACTTGCCAACCACGTACTCATTGAGGGTCCAGAACTCCTCGTACTTGGCCTGTTCGTGGGGTTGAACCTTCATGAACGGGTAGCATGCTGCCTTGAGTTTGTCCACCGAGAGCTGGGAGCGGGCATAGCCGCAGAATTTGGTGGGCTCCGGGAGCAGGTCATCGCGGTAGAGCCACCACAGCGTCGGATAGATCTTCTTTTTGGACAAGTCACCCGAAGCCCCAAAGATCACGAACGTATGCGGTATTTCGCCATCGAAGTGTGTGTTCATGGTAGGGTCATTGAGCGACTTGCGGATTAGATCCATGACACTCTGTTTTTCCTTAGGCTTGGACATCATGACCACGTTAAAGAAATTCCGTTAGTGAAACCAAGAAAAAATATGTAAGCCTTTTTCTATTATATTTTTGACAAGGAAACCTAAAGGTTCATGGATTTGTGGTTTGGTTTGTTTGATTAAATATAATATTATATCATAAGTGAACGGAGGTCAGTGGATGGCTCTTGAGCTTGGAGTCGCCTTCCCTGACTCCACTCATCCACTTATTCCGACTTCCCATTGAGTCAGTCAGTCAACACAACTCCTTGGTCCTGGCTTAAAATCATTGAAGCTTACACTCATCAACAAAATGGAATCAAACGAAAAAGAATACAACACTGTGCAAATATTGGGCCAGTGGCAATATTTACACTTTTCACGCTTTTCACGTCTCGGTGCTGACTTTCCATTTTCTTATTTTTGGCACCTGGCTTCTATAGATATATATATATATATGTATATATATATATATCCTGGAAACATCTCTGTGCACTTCTTCAACGCCTCGTTGGCCGCTCTGGCTTTGCCAAATAATATTCGTAAATAATTTTTGCACCTCGATTTGTGATTTGTGCGCAAAAATATTTTCCAAATGATTTGTTTGCCTAGGTATTTGCTTTTATCTGTGCTTTTGGCCAATAGACTTCTTGGGCGGCAGGAGAGGGGGGAGTGGCAGGAGCGAAGGGAGCGGAAGCAGCGCAAGGAGCCGCAGTAGCTGGTGGAGCACTCAGTGTAATTGTATTTGCCTTTCGAGCTTCCTTCGCGTCATTTTACGCCCACGCAGCGAAAGTCAAATACAAATAAATAAACCGTTAAAGAGAAAAGGAGAAAAGCCAAAGAAAATTGTGGGGGGCAAAGGGCAAGGCGAGGCGGGAAGCGAGGAAAATGTGTGCCGGGAAATGCCGATGCACATTGATTAAATCAAATAAAATGAAGGCAAACAAGAAAATTGGATAAAGGCAATACAACCATTTTAGTTCATCAATGTGAACATGCTTTTGCATTCGCAGAGCTGCCACGAAAAAAAGCCAGCAATGGCAAGTGAATATATAGATTGTATATATATTGAGTAACCTAAAAATATGAGTTGACTCAAGCTTACTTAAGGTTTTCAAGGAAATATGTTTACTTCAAGTATATACCTTAAATAATAACACAAAATAGTTACAATAGAACTATAGTTTCTGTGGCAAATACTTCGCATTTAATTTCAAGATAATTTCTCTGGCAAACTGAGAGGGTATAGTGGCAGCTTTCCGTTGCCAATATTAATATGTCCTGCTGCCATCTTGGCTGGAACGTGTTGCCAAGTATCCTTTCCCCCCCCCCCAGCGAAGAACTTTGTAATTTGACAAACAATTTTCATGGCGCACAGGCTCGGCGGCGTGCGTGTGCACAGGACGACGTGCGGCAGGACGTGCGTGAGGCGGAAAAGTCTATAATTTAAATATGTGTTGTAACACTTTGCTTTAATGGTGGTGTAAGTCGTCGACTGTGTGTGTGCGTACAAATTGTCGGTCTGTGGCTGCCCAGCAAATGAGTCAGTAAAAAATTGTAAACCGTCTGCGGCCGGGGGCGATAAAGAGCTTTAAAGTAATCGAGTCGCATAATAAGCGTTAAACATAATGCCCATATAAGCTTACAAAGTACTGGCGTGCAGTGGGAGAAATAAAATAAAAACCAAAATGGAGAAGAGAAGTTCGAAACTGAAAAGTACTTCCCGCCGATGATGCTGCTGCTGCTGCCGCTGATGGCCATGATGATGTCATCAACACCACGCGAGGGTGTGCCCGAATTATGCATCCTGGTGGATGAATCCCCATTCAAGGACTCCTCACACACACACAAGGACTCGCCCAAATCAATAACAATAACAGGAGCAGCACTGAGATGAGCCGCAGACGTCGCCAACTCTCCGGCCAGACGTCCCGCCAAAGTGGCGCCAATATTTTTAGCAGTCTCGTTTCCGGTTCAGGGTTGATTACCTCCCCCCTCTCTGTGTGGAAAATTCGGAAAATGCACCCTCCATGGCAAAGCCACCCTGTCTCTGTTTGTGTTGTTCCGTCTGACTTGTCATGCTTTTTTGATGGTTGGGGGGGAGGGGCTTTCCTCCGATAGTTTTCCCCTTAACTTTTGTGCAGCGTTTTCTCTCCACTTTTTGCCGTGACTCATGTGCCATAAAATATTTAACTCTGTTGTGCATAAACAAGTGTGTACCTTAAATGTAAACAAGAACATGCCTTTGATGTGCTGCTGGCTTTCTCAATCAGAATCTTCACGCCCTCGGGGGCAATTGAAATTTTTAATTAAAAACGTTGCAAATCTTCTAAAAAAAAAATAAAAGAAACCATTTTTTTAGGTCGCGCATTTTCGGCCAAGCTTCGATTTGCCTTTCATCTTTTAATTGGCGTCTGGTGTTAATTGAATAATAATTAATTAAGGACTGACAATTGCAGGTGGCGATATCCCCACCATCGATTGGCTGGCCAGGAACTGCTTAAATGTGTAAACAAATTAAGATATATCCTTGGGGCAGGTTGGGGTTCCTTTGTAAAATTAGGGGGAGCTTAATTTCATAGAATAGAAGAGTGGGAAATATGGAAAGAAAATTAAATGGAGTCTTGTTACATATTCTCTTTGTAATTTTTGATTTTTGGAATTTAATTCCTTAGCTTACAGGCAAGGTTGTTTTTAACTTAATACTTAACTTAATTTTGTTAAAAAAATTACTCTTTGTACAGGAGTATTTATCTTAAATTTATTTTTAGTTAGATATTAAATATCTTTAGCAGATTTTGTCATATAAATAATTTTTAAACACATACAGTTCTGTAAGAAATTGTATTTCCGCTGTCCTGTGTGTTCTATACTTGCCATTATTTTGAAATTTCACCTTGTTACTTTGGCCACACCCACACCTACAAGCCCACACTCACACACCCACATTCAACTGGTCGCACTAATTAAATAATAAATTTAAGTAGAGACATGTTCATGGCTGGTCCTTGTTGCTGTCCCCCACACACATATGTGTGTGGGTGTGCGTCTCGTTTGGCCAGCACATTTGTTTTATGTCATCGTCATTTCATAAAAAGCTTTTGCCACTACGACAAGGACGACCTGCACTTGCATCCTGCCATCCTGTATTCACATTGCGTTTCAGCTGCTGCTGCCGCTGCCACAGCTCCTGATTCTGTGATTCTGTTTCTCTGGTCTCTGGTAATTACTCAAGCAGACGTCGAGGATCGGAGGAGGACCTCCGCCGCCATCGTGCTCGTGCCCCCACTTGTCGGCTGGCAAGCATAATGAACATATGTGACTACTCGTGCCACGGCACAGTGGCATAAAAAGGTCCACTCCACTCACTCCACTCCATGCGAAGTGGGCGGCGACTGTACAGAGGCGGGGCGTGGCCCGGGGCATTAATTCTAATTAGTGGCATATGCCACCAGATAGCAGCGAATGTGGCATGGCATGGCGCACACAGTGCCACGCAACAGTGCCACAGTCCATCCATCTATCCACCGAACAAACTGGCAAAAATTATGTTATTAAGCCTTTTGAATGCAACAAACTTTTGCGTGTCCCGATTATATGGCTTTGGCTGTGCCACAAACTGCAGGCAGCACAGTGGCAGTGGCAGGCGGGCCTTAACTGCAGATACTTGTGTTCACCGGAGAATATCCTTCTATGCAGTCATCGTGTTTGCAGAAAAGTTTTGGTACATTAATCTGGCCAAAGGAATACACAAAAAAAAAATATAAATAAAAACGAAACTTTCACCCTCAAAAAAAAAAAAAGAAACCAACGAGTGGGCCATGGAAAATAAACACAAATTCTCCAATACCAAGCAGGCTTCGTTGCAAGCTTCCATGCCCGACTCTTGGCACTTCGAAATTGACTTTGTCCCGGCACCTAACTGAGCGAAAATAAATATTTCAAAATGTCCTCTCTTGATGACTTCTTCGCCAAGAAGGACAATAAAAAGTCTAAAAAAAAAAAACCAATTTCCTGGCCACCGATGAGCTGTACAAAACGCTGGAGGAATCCGCCCACCCAGCTGCCGAGGGTGGCAGCGATCCGGACAAGGGACCCCATGGCGAAAACTTATTGGAGCGTCCAACAGGATCGACAGGATCATTGGCCGCCAGCAAGTCGCTGGAATTCGCCGTTCGTTTCTCGGGCGAGACCCTGGACGATGAGGACGAGTGGTCGGATTACACTGAGGCAAATCGCTTTAGTTATATGAGTTTGCCTCGTAGCAATTGGAAGACCCTGAGCGGCACACTTCTGACTCCGTCGACCGTCGGGGAGGAGGTCAAGGTTCCAGCACCGGAGCAGCGGGACTCCGTCGGGGATGGCCTGGATGTGGGCCACCGTGGCAGGCGTCCGGAGGAGGGTGCAGGCTCTGCCGCTTGTCCCTGGCAGAAGATGGTCAAGACACAGCCACAGCAGGAGTCAAAGAAGTCGAAGGAACCAATGGAGTCCAAGTCCAAGCAGCAGCCTGAGATGAGCAAGAATCCAGAGACCAAGCGCCAGGTTTACATTCCACCAGCTCTACGCCAGAGCCAGGGCGACATGCGCCAGCAGGAGAGGAGCCAACGTCAGCTTCCCTCAGCGATGCCAGTGGGCAAGCCCCAAGCTCCCGATCTCAAGAGCCCCGAGTACTTCCCCTGCCTGGGTGGCTCCAAGTCGCTCAAGCGCCCCAAGTAACCCAACCTGTGACGTTCCAGGCTCCATTTTGCTGTTCAAAGTTACGAAGATCAATTGTTATTTAACAGCCTGGAAACGAGCTGGGCCCCAAATAAAGAATAAGCCCCACACTCCCTCCCCGGCTTTCTCGTTAACAAATTTGGCGCTCAACAGGCCCATTAGCATTACACGACTTTCTGGTTGTGGCTCCCCGGTGAGTCGTTAGCCGTAAGCGAGCCAAATATTTACAATCAAATCGGTTTTTAGCCCTAAATGCACCCACTGGACTACGGGGCCTGAAACCAGAAACAAGCTGGCAAGCTCTGAGCTCTTAAAGTTCGATTTGCAATTATAGGCATTTGTGTAAACAAATTGTTATATTTATTTTTGTGGATATTTATTTACTGCGCTGGCACTTATTTAATTGGTTCTCACGAGTTGCCAGAATGTTCTGTGAATTTTATTTATTGATTTAACGAAACATAGAAAGTGAGAAGCCTTTAAAATATAAATTTATAAAATCTATGCCACTTTGTGAATCATTTTAAAGGAAAAAACACAGAACTTTTGTTAATATACGGGGAATTTATTAGTTTTTGAATCAAAATTCAGACATCCCCGCTCGTTTCCAGCAAGCAAACACAAATTGTTCGGAGTCAAGAGGCGCCGCCTTGGTGATAGCAGGGGACCCCCCTCAGCAATGGTGGATAAATCCTACATTCCTTCTAAACAGGCCAACTAACAGTTTCCGCCATGGGGCCCGTAGCAGGAGCAGCAGCCGTAGGGTCCACAGGGACCGCAGCAGTGGTTGATGGACCGGAACCACTGCCCATTGTAGGGACCACAGAGCAGGCAGGGTCCCAGTCCGCCAGTCGGTCCGCAGCAGGTACCACAGTTTGAGCCCATTCCGGGGTTGCACATCTTGCTCTGCAAGGTGAATTTGTTACTAAAATAATATACTTAATTTGACACAAACACACACTTGTTAACCCGTTTACGGAAGTAGGATTTAGATCCGAAAAAATTTACTTGTCGTTGGAAAGATGTTTTGTCGTTAGAGAACCCAA
This sequence comes from Drosophila baimaii, assembly GCA_018874675.1. Taxonomy (NCBI): domain Eukaryota; kingdom Metazoa; phylum Arthropoda; class Insecta; order Diptera; family Drosophilidae; genus Drosophila; species Drosophila baimaii. The sequence goes on from JAEIIU010047701.1 coordinate 17,162, forward strand.
AC
>JAEIIU010047702.1:0-94922 GCA_018874675.1 Drosophila baimaii
ATCAGACGCACGAACGAGAAATCAAAATGCTTACTCGAGCCTGATTATTTGTTCGGCTTTTGCTTCGGGTCTGCATCATGAACGATCATATTTCGGCCGAGCGAAGTGAGTTGAATTGAGCGAAAATGTTGGCATGGTGATCGTGATGATTCGATCATATCCGTTGCAGATCTCTGGTATGTATATTGTTATATTTTCAATCATGTTTGTATTAAATTAAATGTATTTGCTTTTGCATTAATTTAACTGATATTAAATTTCTTTTTAACTTGGTTGCGCATAATTTTTCCCTCAGTGCAGAAGCGAGCAGTGAGCAGAAAGCTGTAACTGGGTAACTAAGAGCAGTAAGTACCTGCTGTCTGTACTACAAGTAATTTCCTTAATGATGTTGCACCGCTGTGGCATTATCTTGTTTGTTGCCTGGCCGCCCCGGTCTCGGATGATAATTTATGCAAAATATATATGAGAGGGGAGACCGAATTTTCCCCCTAAAATCCGCACCCATCTACCACCGCATATGTATGCATGATATGCATGGAGATCCGCCCGCTCCATCTTCGTCTGCCAGCTGCATGCAAAACTTTCCCAGCCAGCTCAGCTCCGCTCACCGGAGTTGATGCTTTGGCCTGGCCTGCTCCGGTTCTGGCCTGGCCTGGTCGGGCTTGTTTCTGGTGTCTGTGTGGTCCAATTTACACGATTTCACTTTGGCAACTCCCCAGTAGTTTCTAATGCCTCGAACAGGAACCCCCGTATTTATGGTTAGCTTGTTGGTAAGTTCTCCGCACAGTGAATTAACTAATGACCAAGTCGGCAGCACGGACAGGTAACTGAGAACTTATCTCTGGCCCGGTATTCCGCACCTAACCAGCCACCGCCGCCCAGCATGGGTAATTAATTTGCTAAATACATAGTTGATGTTTTGAAAAATTAGCACATTCGCCAGGGGGATACTTGTCGAGTAGAAGATTCTCAGATACAATTATGCTGTGGTTACATGTCGGAGGCATGAGATAGCAAGGCTGTGTAGCCGCGAAACCGGCTTCGAAATATGGAAATTGTCATTCCAAATTCTCAATCGTCGTCGAAATACATTTAATTCACTTTAAATTGGTGAAATAAAAATGTAATGAGTCAGTACTGACCAAGCTAAAATCTTTTACTGATGAAAATTTAGATGGTTCTCTAGTTCGTCAATAAACGGATTAATAGGTTTAATTAATTTTTGAATTCCGCTATATATTTTCTCCAATTTAATTGTTAAATATCCTGCCTTTCTAATATAATTTGTCTCTGCTTCCGCTCTCTAATTGTCTCTTATCCCGGGCGCATTACCCAAACTCCGGCTCTCGAGGGCTCAGCACTCTCACGCATCCATTATCGCTGAGCGTTTTACAAGTGTTTAACGTCTAATTAAGTGGCTGCCGTGGCAGTGGATATACTCTTAGTCGTAGTTGTAGTTGTAGTTGCAGTTGCAGTTGCAAGGAGCGCAAGTAGTTGTAGCCGGCGCCGAAGTTTGTTTGCCTTGGCACTTTGGCCGAGCAACTCGAGCAACGCGTTTTTAATTAAGTTTTTGACACTTGCATTCGGCGCCGCCGCCGCACCAGGATTCAGAAGCTCAGAGCCCAGGACCCAGAGCCCAGGACTCAGGCCATGGCAGCTGTGCTCGGGATTTGGAGTGCTATTATTGCTAATGCAGTTTGAAGCGATTGGAGGCGAGTGGGGGAAGTGTTGTCATTAGCTGAATGATACGCAATTAGAAGATGTTTTCATAAGAGTGACGCCTGAATGGATCGAAATGGATTTAAGCGGGAGAAACTAATCAAGAGGAATCGAGGCACGCAGAGTTAACTGAGGAGTGGCATTTGTTTTCCAAGAATTTCCTGCTCGGAATCAGATTAATATTTTCAGTAAACATTTAAAATTTAAAACAAAAGTATCTGCAGGCCATAAACCTGAATGTATCTAAAGAAAATGTTTAAAATCCTTTCACTAAAATCAATTCCTAAATATAAATTGATTTGTGAAATAAATTAAATTCTTTTTTATCTTTTAAAGCCCTTTTTCTAGACCCAGAGCACTTGTCTCTTTGCCTTTTTGATGAACACCTTTGACATGCCGCCAAAAACTCTTCATATCCAGTTGCCAAGCTCTTAGCCCACGAAGCTCTTAACCCACAGCGACCCTCGCCCCGCGAAGGATGTACAAAGGCCTGGACGAACTTTTCTGAATTTCCATCCTTTATGTTCGGGGCACACGGCCTTTGACAATTTTCGCTTTTGGTGTTTTTGCAAGTTGCATAAAATAAATTAAAAACTGCTTTTGGCTGCATTTGCATGTTTGCCTTTCGCTCGTAAATGAGCGAAAGTCAGCCGAAAACTCTCTAGCGGCTCCTTTGGGAATTGCCTTTGATGTGCAGTTGGCAGGATATCCCCGAGGAAGAAGGAGTTGGCACCTCCTTGGCATATTTCATAAATATAAACACGGACGACAGGTGAAAGGAGCTGCTTGCCTCTGACATCTGAGGCGTCAACGTGAAGCGAGGGGGGCGTATGATGGGCTAGGCTGCTGTGTGTGTGCCAACAAAGGGTTAAAATATGCGGTTGGGGCCTTGGCCGGGCTTGCCTGTCATTGCATTTAATTTCCGGCAGCCGGATGATGGTAATGGCAGCGCCATCGACACATCCCCAACAGAAACAGAAACGCTGGCGGCTAAATTGGAATTCCTTCGGCCCGGATAACTGGGTCACAACTGTCGAAAAACGAGCCGAAAGCGAGAAACTACAAGCCAAGAAAGTTCCATCTTCGACTTGGTATTTATGTGACATTTTTATAGCGAGCGCTTGCTCCTCCCTAGGACCCCGACTGCTTACACTCCGCTCCGCTCCACTCCATCTCGAATCCCCGAGCCGTAACCCCCCCTATGGAATATCAATAAACTGCTGGGGCCGGGAATGCTCCCCAGTTTCCTGTCGGGGGGCCTCGGCATCTCCACGACATTTTTATGTTTTATTGTTTGAGTTTGTCTTTCATTCTTTCGCTTTTGGGTCTGCCACTCTGGAAATATTTGAATATTAAAGTGATTTAGTGGCGGGCTGAAAAATGGTGAAAAATCATCGGAAAGGTGAAAATACACGCTCCCTCTCCCCCGTCCTCCAGAAATAAAAAGAATAACACGCTCCGCCTCGCCCCATGTAATCCATAAAACGTTTTAATTAATGACAACAATATGTGGCGTTGCAGCGGCGGCGTTTAAAGAGCCGAGCCGACCTCTGACAAGAGCGGGGAAGGAATCGACATTCGTCTGCGATTTAGGTGTCTCCGATTCTCTTTTTTTTTCGACTTGAAAATTATTCGAACGGAACACGGATGGGGCGTCCAATGTCTGTCGGTGTCGTTTTCGTTGTTGTCGCCCTCGCCGTTTATAATGTCAATGAGTTATGTTCTAAATTGTGTGGGTGTTGAAATGGTAAACCGAATGGAACATAAACGGGAAGACTTCTTCATCGCGATCGAGTCAATTAAGTTGTAGAAGAAAATTGAGGCGCATGGTGAAGGGGTTTCCTGTACACAACAGACATTTTATAGTATAGTATAATTAAATAAATATAATAGTGGGACCAACATAATATAAGTATTAGGTAGAGCTGTCCAAATATAGATACTGGCCATATTTGATATTGCTGGTATTTTCAAGAAAAATAATCAATATATCGATATTATATCAAAACAATGATGGAACCATTTAAATTATTTTTTTCTGTATAAATAAAGTCTACAAGCTGTATTAAAAGATTGATTTTATTATTAAAATTGATCAGACTTAAAAATAAATAAAATTTTTATGCATTTTTAAGTAATTCCATTCATGCAAATAAAAATAACACAAAATATTAACCAATTATTTCTTTAAACTAACACAAATTTTGATTCTTTTCTCAAACATTTACTTAAAAATACTCATTTTTCGATGTATGGCAATATGCTCCAGAATATCTATATTAAGGGAAAATATTTAAGAATCGATATACGATAACCTTATCGATATTTAGACAGCTCCACTATAGGCATTCTTTTAACGAAGATATCTAGTTATTTTAAATTCAAATTAAAGGTACAAGTAAAATTTACATAATTCTATTATCCCTAACAGATTAACCATTTTGTTGTTCCCTTCAATTTCGAACTATTTTCCCAATATCCTCAAATGAAAAGCGTGACAAATTGACATATCGATTTGCATGTTTCGCATACCTAACCATCCCTGACCCAAGAAATCGACCAGGACCAAACTCAACTCCTCTGCTCCTTTGACATGACAGGCGTGAGAAGGGTTTCACTGCCACCCTCCCCTCCCGCCAGCTCTGGAGTTCCTTTCAGTGGAAGGACGATCAATTTCAATCAATCAACTTCCACCAAGAGGGCCCCATATCAGAGTCCAAGGCCCGGCGCATGGCGAGTGGCCACTTAGGCAACGCAAGCCCCCAATTCATATTCCAAACCGTAGATGCTAAGTGTGGGAGATCTCGGCAAAGTTTACACAAATAATTTGTGTTTATTTTAACGGCTACAGGGTGATGCCAACATCCCGGGGAGCCATCGTCATGCCCGTGTCCGTTCGCCCCCGCCTTTTTCGGCTCCTATTTCACTCCTATTCGGAGCAGCTGTGCCGCTTCTCACGCGGCACTTAATGGAGGGCCTTGAACCGGGACTGGAGGACTCGAGGACTCGGGGACTCGAGGACTCTTCGACCGGGACTCCTCCTGATTATGCAAAGAAGCGTTGCGCGCATCAGGCAATAGAGTGCTCAGAGAGCTGCTCTTGTAATGCGGCCACGCGGCGTATGCGTAATGGCGGCGTTAAAGCCTTAAATCAGAGTGCGGGGAAATCTCTCCAAATCGAAGCAGTGCCCCTGCTCGGGCGCCACTCAAATGGGCAGCCAATTAGCAGCATTCGGGTATGCAGAAGTGGCAAGCATAATTTTGCGTCTCACCGCAGGCGATCCGGGCGAAATGGAATGGAATGGAATGGATATCTGCTGTCCAGGCAACGTATCCAATTGCCGGCTTGTGGCAAGCATCCGCCCACTGACCGGAAACCAAGCCCAAGACCTCCCTCAGCAGCCATCCGGGCCACTCTGGCCCCCAGGGCTCTGCTCTTCGCGTGGCCTTGTGCCGCTCATCGATATCAAGTTATTAATGGCTAATGAAAAGATAGCGAGTGTAGTCAAGAGCGAGGAGGAAAAAGTTATCAGCGGCTCAAGTGGCAACTTAATTTGCTAAACAATTTCTGTTTGCATGAGCCAAGGAAGAGCTCCAGAGAAGAGAAGGTCGCCAGCTGAAGTACCTTAACAGGATGGGTACTTGGGAACTTGGCGGGCCACAAGTTTACTAATTTATGAAAGTGAAATAGGGATTAATCTTGTATTAAATATTTAATTAAATTCTAAACATTCAACGAACTGAAAGAAATTTCTCCAAATATATTTCCAAGCTTAGAAATTGTTTGATTATAATATTTATTCAGTAAAATAAAAGCTCTAAAATACAGATGGCCACCAAAATAACATATTTAGTAAGTTGCAAGAAAATCCTTTAAGAAAACAGAAACAGAAAGCATGTTTAGGGCTATGAAATCGGAATATACATATATTTGATTTTTTTAAGTTGCCTTTTAATTTATATTATATTTTATTAAATCATAACTTTTGTTATGGACTTCAACAGTCTGTGATCTTAAGTGCTCTTCATTTAGTGATTTAAATAGTTCATTGTTTTAATTGTAAGTAAGCCCTTCAGTCTGCAGTGCACTTTGCATCTCCAGTTGCCCCAGCTAAGTGTAAGTCCACCGCAGAGTATCCGCCAGTTACTGCCAGCGACATAAGTTGCCTGGCAGCCGTCGAAATCCGCTTCCGGCCACCACACTGCCGCCCCCCACCTCCCAGATCCGAGGTTCAACCATTACCATCTCGTGCCACTCCTGCCGCGGCATCCATCGAAAATCCCCAGTAGTTCTTGCCGCGTTGTCGTCGTCGACTTTCGACGCTTTTCTGCTCGTTTTGCCACGGGATTTAAATGCAAATTTCTGTCGACATCGACGCACTAAATGCGACTTGCAAATTAATGAAATGAACCTTTAACTTGAGTTTAACTTGGCGCCTTTTTAGCCAGAGATAAGGCGCCACAACCAGCGGCAGCAGCGGCAGCAACAAGGACAACGTGGCCGGGCCAAGAGGGCTAACAGCAATTGGAGCATAAACGGCAGCACCAACAACCACTCTGGCAATGGCGCCCAAGTTTAAACAAAGTTGATTATGCATGCATTAGGTTTCCACAACAGTACAGAATTTTTGGCTACGCTCATTTCAAAGCCACGCCCTCCTCCGCCTCCGTCGCCGCCTCCGCCTGCGTCCCTCCCCGGAGCACCGCAGAATTTTGACTTTTGCATTTTGTTGCGCAATTTCTGGGCGAAAGTTCAAGTTGTCTGTTCTGGGGTTTTGTTGCCGGCTTGTTTCTGTGGCCCCACGCCTGGGCTGATGGTGCGGTGGTCTATGTAGTTTATAGGACGGAAAGTAGGGAGCGCTCGGGCTAAGATTCGTTAGTCCCTGATGTACAAGGAGGCGAAAATGTTTTATCGTCATGAAGTGCGAAAGTGGAAAATATGAAAAGCATTTCATATCTGCTGAATGACATAAGTTATGGCCAATGGCCATTGGTTATGGCCATTTGCCTAAAGTGTTTAGTATTCGGCAAAGTGTAGTCTTAGGGACGGCAGACAGGATGGGTTGGAGAAATGGCTTAACGCTTTTTTGGGTTGGATTTATGAAAGTGGATTGCATAATTTACACCTAATTGGGAAGAAGAGATGAAAATAAGACTTTTAAAAGTTGCATTATAATGTGGGGCTGCGAAAAACAAAATGAGCCACAGGAAAGTATAAATAATAATCCAACTTGGGGTTTTATGTGAGAGAAAGATCTAGGAGACACTGCTTTAAAAATATTATCCGACTTTCTTAAAAAAGACTTGCTTATTTGAATAACTCTTCACATTAATTCTTTAAGTGACTGATAATTCTTCAACTTTGTCATCCAGATCTAGCCGGATTTTAAGCCAGCTTAATTTTCTTACCATTATTTAAAGTCCCAAGTAACCGGGTGACCTAATAAAATACAATTTAAAGCCTGGCCGCAGAATCCCCCCAATCTGCGAGAGTTAATTGTGGCCTCCTTGCGGGAGCAACTCAACTCAATCGAGGACATAGCCTATGGCAACTGTCCCGCCAACTGAGCTGTGCTCCCGGCATCTCTGGCTCTATTAGCGGCTTCAATTTAGACTGCTGCCAGCGAGAAATAATTGCTTTGGCACACGCGCCGCCACCCACTCGGCCTCTGACCCGGCGACCACAGCCACCCACTGCCACCCACTCGAACTCGCCCACATTGTGACCCGAAAAAGTTGCTCCGCCGCCAAATGTATAAATGGCGGAGCATTTAAAATTTGCGCAACTTTTGCGCTCCGATGCTTTAACTTTTGACACCTACGACGGCCAAATAGCACGACCCCGAAGAGCGGACTCCCAGACCGGAAGGGGTCCTTCCCCCGGCCGGGCCCCAGGAAGCAATGAATTCATTCATTTGTTTACTCGTTCAAGTGGCAACTTCATTTTGTAAACACTTTCGTTTACATACAACTTCTGGCCTCCACAAAAAGCGCTCAACGAAATAAAACCTACAACTGGCGAGCGAGCGGGTCGCCAAAGAGAGTATTTCTGGCTGGTGAAGGGTTACTGGGGGAGGGAGGGTGTGTGAGGGTTGTGTAAGGCAGCCCACAAGTTACATATCCCTTAACACACAAAGTCGAGCGCCGACCACTGGAAGGCGGGCGAGCATGGTGCAGGAGGCATTAGGACCCACAACTCACAGCCAGGGCGGCGCCATCGATGCTGCACAGTGGGCTGGAAAGATATACGAATTGGTGGTCACATAAGTAAGATATATTATATTTAATATATTTTAAAAATAAAATTAGAATTTCAGCATAGAAAAATCCGCTTAAGCCCTGTAGATTATCTAATCTAATCTGTTGCAAAATTTACTTAAGAGCTTTCGCGATGAATACGAAACAGAGTGTTTAAACTTCGTCATACACTTGTCTTCTGACAAAATAGATCTATGTATGATCTGGCACATAGTCAAGTCTCGATTTATGTGTGTTAAATCAAGCCCTATGTATTATATATATGCACATACACTTCATAAATTGTCTCATAAATATGAGTTTGCCATAAAGGAAAAACTTGAATTATGAAGTGGTTAGCAAGTTAATATTTTATTATTCTACCACTGTACATCACCAACATTCGTAGCTTTCTGCGGTTCCCAGTCCGCCCTAAGTCCCCACCCCTGTGCGCGGCCTTGAGTCCCCCGAAAAACACCCATCACCCATCCCCGCCCCCCTGGGCGTCAACCCCGTCGGAGCTGCGTGGCGTTTCACAGCTTCGGTCGGCAGCTTTTGGAAAAGTTTCGTGTTTTACTTTTAGTTTGTGGCTTTCCTGGTTTTATCTTCAACTTAATAAAATGCCGTCAACAGTTTTAAATGCAAATTTTGGCAGCTGCAACGTGTGCGCACGCGTTTTCCCGCCCAAGTTCTGCGTCCCGAATTCCCTACTTAGTGCAAATGAGACTGGCAAATGATTATGCGCTCACCCGCCACGAATCTTTAAAGACCAAAGGAGGTCCTGGTCTCGTTGCTGGATTGCCTGGAATGTGTCCCCCAGGCGACTTTAAGAAATTTTATCAATTTCCCTCTGCAACTTTCCTTGCAGTTGCAAAGTTTTAGGAGCGTGTCTCGGCTGAGGCTGGGGGAGTGACATAGTTCGGGGCAGGCGGGCTGGCTGGCTGGCATCTCTTACCCCTAATATATGTGCTTAGTTTAAGCATTAGTTGTTGCCCCTGTCATTGTTTTCTGGCTTTGGGCTGCGAGAAGGTCAAGAAGGGGAATGCTGCCGGAATGTGGCTCCTCTATTCCCCGGCTGGATGGGAATTAGAGAAATGTTCACAGTTTGCGCCAGTTAATGAGCTGGAAATGTAAACTTTCAAATGTTCTAACTGTTGCGCTGTGGCTGTTGGGAAACTTTTAAGGGATTTCGGATTGGGCTGAGTAGTGAGCGGCAGAAACTTAAATGAGATTGTTGGCATATATGTAGTTTGTATAATATAATGCCCAACAATGCCAAATAATAGCTGGTTCTAAAAATACACAGCGGAATAGTAAAGTTTCTACTGTTTTCTCTGATTTTTTTAATTATGAATTTTGTGGATTTTTCAAGAGTATGTATTCTGGAAAAAATTGGCAAAAAGGTGGAAAAAGGCATTGGACCTTAAGCCAGCTTGTTCTGTAAATTTAACGAGATTTAAAATAAAGTTATTAAAATTGCGAAACGAATTTTCAGAGCCTTTGGCGTTCGTTAAAGATAAAGAAGTTCCTAAAAAAACACTAATTTATTTCTTATCAATATTCATACCCAAATTCTTTTTAAAGATATATTTTCTTTGATTTCCTAATACTTTTCCAATTCCAGAGCCTTTAAATATCATAGTTAACCTTTTAAGCCAATAAATTTAAGAGAAATGTTTATAAAACTTGACAATTAACTAAATTTGTAATATACTCATCATTTTTAGCAAGTTATTTCCTCAAATAAAATATGAGTAAGTCAATAAAGCCCTACAAAATTTAAATAAAATTCCTAAATTTTGCTTCTCTGCCACATAACTTAAATTCCAGCCTTAGCCATGGATTTATTGTCAAACAAAATGCCAATAAAGTAGAACGTATTTCTCTCCATATTCCTGAATAGGAAGAACAAAGCCTGCCAATCATCCTGGCTTCGTTTTGTTAAACAATCCAATTATGTTTCAAGTGGCACAAAAACAACAAGGAAAATTCCTCAAAAGTGTCAAAGCAATCAACGAAAAAAAAGCTGAAAAAGTTTATGGAAAACTTTTATGACACGTACACACACCAAGAGGACGCCAACAGGGTCACAATGGGGCGAAGCCTTCTCGGAACAAACACTTCTAATTAGTGGGGGGAAAGCAACAAGAAGCTCAAATTTATGATAATAATTCAACAAAACAAAAAAACAACAGAGCCAAGGTCAGAGAGAGATGGAAAAATTATTTAAATATAAACAATAACAAGGAACAGCTCAAAATACGTTCGCATATAAAGTAATTAAAAAGTTTCCTACACATTTATGGCGTTTGTGTATTTATTTAAATCATTGTTCTTGTTTTTGTTTTGGCGTCAAAAAGAGAACAACAACAGAAAAAGAAGTTGCGAACAAAGCTGGGGAGTGAAATTCAATTACGAGAAATGATTTTGTGTTTCCCTCTTGCGTCTGTTTTCCTTTTCAGGGTAGGTTAAATAATAATCAACAACTGAAGCCACATCCTTGGAAGCTTTCTTTTTCCAACTTAATTATCAGCTATCAAAGGGGGTTAAGCCGCGGATACAGAACGGGAATGAAGAGAGCAAAAGTCATACGAAGGACTGCTGAACGCTGAATTAGGGCGCCTCCCTTTGTGCATAATTATCAGGGGGTGTACGGTACCCCACGTCGTATGCTTAATCTGGCCAAAGTGCACTTAAAAATCATTCACGTTCGCATTTGCTTTTGCATTTGCATCTGCATCTGCATTAGCCCCCCACCTACCCCGCACATTTCCCCTCCCCCTTCTGGGCACTTTGTAGCCAACTAACGAATCTATAAAACAAAGCAGGAACACAACAAAAATAATGGCAGCGAAGACCAACAAAGGGGCACGGAAAAAACTACAACTTAAACTAAAATATGGCACATAAAAAGCGGAACTGTGTTAGTCGTGCAAAAATCTCTTTGCCGCGCCAGGGAACGGCTAACGAAAAAAAAAAAATGAGAATACTAAAAACAATGTGCAAAATTTCTGCTGAAAACGAGCTAAAAACGAGCTAAAAGCAGCATTTCCGCTTGGCTTGACTTCCACGGCTCCATTTACATTGCCGGCACGGCGATGACGAGGACGAGAACCAGAACGAGGATGCGGACGAGGATGATGCTCGGTCTGGATCCCGGTCTGGTCCATTGTGGCCCGACAATTGCCAACTGCAAGTAACTCAAACAAAAGGGCACCGAAGAAAGGCAAAAGCACGGCAGAAGCCAGCCAAAGCCAAAGCCTTCTGCTTGTTGCATTTAAAAACCCCGCCAAATGGGGTTTACTTTATGGATAATAAGTTAATTCGCTTGTAAATAACTTGGTCAAAGCGTTTTGGCCAGCTTTGCAGGCTGGAAGCGAACATAAGTGGGCTGCAGAATGAGTGAAAGTGCTTTTAAATATGGCTTATTTGGGGACATTGGCAATTAGCGTTCACGTCACAGAAATACCCATAATTACCTACTTTTTGGAATTGTTTATAGAGAATTTTAGGATCATTTAAATGCCAGTAAATAGCTATAAATATTTAGATTTTAATACCAGAACCATAGCCACAATAACCAACAACATCCACTTTGCGCCAAATCAGCCCGAACCACCGAAAAGCGATTTGCATTCCAAATGAAACCGCTCAAAGGACCATTTTGCAGTGGTAGCAGCAGGATTCAATCTGCGTGGTGCGAAATTGCCCCGCTACCAAGATTCTCCCCCCATTACCTCGTAAAAAGCCTTGCCTTTGATATCCGAACCCCTTGTTTCGTCCGGCGTCCGGCGCCAAGCGTCCTGCGTCCTGCATCTGCATAGCTAACGAGTACACTCGTACAGCTGGTCCTCCGGCTCCACTCGCCTTCTAATTTATATCCCAAAAGCATAATTCAAAATTCAAATTGCAGCGGCATTAATGCATTTGCCCAAGTGCTTAGTTAAAAGCAAAACCAGCAGCCCAGCACCCTCCCTGCGCCCCGAAAACAGTCTGAAACACTTTCAATGCAAAATTCCGCATAATTTGCCCGAAATGTATATTTATGAAATTTTGTCGCGACAAACCAGAGCCGAAAACACCTAAAAATAAAGCGATTGCTGAAACCCCAGTCGGAAATGTTATCACGCCATTTTTGGCTATTAACGCTTAGAGGAGTGGCCAACACTCCGGCGTGTCGGAGGTGTTTTTGGCTGAAAGCAAATGCAAATTAGCAAACTGTTTAAATAGCAGATGCTCCATCCTTCTTTCCCGGCCAGCCCATATCCTCTGGCAGGCTATAGTATATATGGCTAATTGAATTCCATCGAAATGTATTTTCGAAAATTGCTGCACACTTTTTGCTCGAACTAAGAGCGGTTGAATCGCTTTAAAGCCCGAATACTTGTTGGAAATTAATTGAGTTATTCTTGCAGCCCATTTTAATATTGCATATTCGGCATGAAAATAAATGAGTTTCAGTAGATGTGTGTGTGTGTCGGCGATAGTCTGAAATGCGTTATATTTTATCAAAAAATGTCAATTAAATGACACTTTAATATTAAATTCATAAACGGCCACATAACGGGCCCTGCCTGTGTGTGTGCGTGTGTGTGTGTGAGTGTGGCATACATTGCCACATAAATTATTTAACGTAAAATGGGGACGAGCACAAAGTTTTGCAATTTGCATGCCACGCCCTCCCCGCAAACACACACAGCCCAGCCCAGCCCACAGTTCTATAGATGCGCATAAATATAATGAAATTAAATTAAATGCATACGTTGCGCATACGCCACGTTAACTGTTGCTCCTCCGAGAACGCCGCCCCCCCTTCCCCCGTCCCGGAGGAAGATAGGGTTTGGGTGCCGGAGTTGGTAGTAAACGTGTTAACGACCTCCCTGGCGAAAAGTTCTTGCCGGCTTGCTGGCTTGCCTTTTTGCATTCGCCTCCTCGCATTTTTGGTTGCGTTGCAATTTCATAAAAATTAAATAGAAACACATTGCTGCGGCATTGGGGAGCGAGCTGGTGGTGCGTCTGCCTGGGCGTGGCACCCGGAGCTGCTCTCTGCCTGCCAGAAATTATGTACTTAATAACAGCTTCAACAACTTTGCTTTATGCGATGGCATTTATGAAAATGCAAAACCCCCTTTCAGCTGCTCTTTGTGCCGGGGCACTTGAAAAGTGCCAGTTTTCCACTGCACCCACGTGAGCCGTGAGCCGGCTTTTCCGCCCTCTACCCGCCCCGCCCCGCCTCTCCCACGCGGGGGGGCTAGAGCGGAATAAGTTTTGCATTGTGCCGGGTCGTTGAATTCCGGGCGCTTGGCAGTGCCACAGTGTATCACGTGGAGAGAGCTTTGCCTGCTCGTTATTGAAATTTAAGTGGCTGACATGGGAGAAAGTTGGGCCCTTATGCTTAATCAATTCAGATATATGTTCAGTCCTTAAACTGGAATGCCAACGATTGTGTAACTGCAATAATTCCACGAAATATGTAATTTATGTTTCATCAATCCCCGAGAATGTGGGCCACATGGGCTCTTGAGTTCTATATTTATAAGTATTATCTTGAAGTAAGCAGATAAAATATGTGGAGAATATATTAAAAGACAAAGGAACTGCTTGAATTTAATATATTTTCTAGCAATGTCTTCCTTTTGCTGCTTTTAATTAAAACCCTTTTTCATATACCATAATTTGTAACATAAATCTTAACCAACCAACCTTAAAGTTTCAGGTCAATATTTAAGGCGAACAATTATTTGAGAGATGACTCAAATACTCCTCCGATAATCCTCTCGATTCCCGATGGAATAAGTAGTGGATTGGAATTCACCCAACCCTTGTATAATTAATATCAAATTACATTCTCAGCCCGCATTCCTCCAAGCATTTGCCCCTAATGAGTTCAAAAGCCAACTGCCGAGGCTTGTTATGCAGCCGGCAAAGAATCCTCTCGCATATGAAGACATTCATTTGCATTAATTGATGTCAAATTGTTTCGCCTGAATGCCTGGAACTCCGCTCCACAGGCCCCAATCTCCTCCCATCTCCGATGCCCGGCCGCAGGGAAATACTATGGTTAGCCCCAGTCCAACCCAAGCATTTAGACCGTGGTCCATTGTTCGGGACAAAAGCGAATCGGCCATTTCCAGTCCCAGCGATTCCCTCACGTCCCGGAGCTCAATGAGCCGCAAACTCATTGCAAATTATTTGTACGTCAAATGCCCAGCCGTTCGCCATTCTCCCTGCGATTGCTCATCTGCTGGATGCTGTTTGCTGGATGCTGAATGCTGGATGTTGGATGCTGGATGCTGGATGCTGATGCCAAACGTTTGCCACATTAACTCGATTGGCCGCAGTCCAGGGCTCAATTGTTGGACGCATAATTACCAGGCGAGGGACGTGAGTGCGAGTCGTAGAAATTAAACTAAAGACGAGACAATTTGCTCGATTTGTCTCCCTTCAAATGTCTTCATTTTCACAGCCAGCCACAACCCTTCTTTTTTGTCTCGAGGGGTCTAAGGAGTACGGAATAAGGAGTTAGGAGTCAGGAGTGGGGAGTGGGACAATCCAACGATTTCCTGCGGATTTCCGGCAGACAAATTCAGAGTTTGGTTCGTTGGCTGGGTTTTTCGGTTGTTCTGGCCAAAGTTTTTGCAGCTCAAAGGACCCCTTCCATCCATCCATCTAGTGTCTGGGTGGAATTTTCTTGTTTACGAGCAAATAGTTGTTGTTATTTTAAGTTTTATTTTGTTGTTCCAGGGGCTCTCGAGCAGCCATAAACTTTCAGGACCCGGCACCACACCGAAAGCGGAAATTAAGTTTTCAGAGCGAGAGAGAGAGAGCTTCAGCTCAGAGCAGGACGAGCTGCACTCGTCCTCGTCGACTTCTTAGCCGGGGCGATAAGTGCGATTTTTGACGATTTCGTCTCTCGTCCTGATGAAGGGCCAGGATATATCCGCCCTCGAACTCAGTGCCATGCCATTTCTGCCATTTCTTGTGGCATTTATTGTGCAAACAACGCGGCAAAGAGGAAAAAGTTGCGGGCTGCTTGAGACATCAACTTGGTCATTCTCCATGGAACTCCGATTGAGCTGCCATTTCAAGTCCCACTCCAGGTCCAGGTCCAGCTCCAACTCCAACTCCAGCTCCTGCTCCTGCTCCTGCGGCTTTGTTTCTGCCAGAACATCTTTGTGTAACTTTAATGAGTCGAGCGCATTGCGACTGAACTTGAAACCAACTTTGGAGTCCGAGCTGCACGGTGGCAACTGTAAACACAGTTTGTAGTGGAGTTGCAGTTGAGAAGTGAGCGAAAGCATTGCCCACTTTTCAGCTGCCAACAGGCTTTTCCCTGGCCTGCGGTTGCCCCTTAATTAATCAGGGAAAATCCGAGCACAAAGGTGTGTTTCATTTTTAGTGGAGTTAAGTCTGATGGGCGCACAGGCATGGAAATTCTGAATGAATAAACTATTCTGCAAGGGAGAATTATAAGATTTATCTATAGTTTACAGTGAGAAATTCCTGAGGCAAAAGTATAACCTTCAGCCGCTGGTTTTGTCTTGAAACACCGAATGAATCTTCCGAGCCGAACATCTCTGGCTTTAAGTATTAAAAGCTTCAGTATAGGAAGAGCGATTTAAAGTTTTTTCCGCCCCCGAAAATAAGATTGGGATTACAGGCTTTGCCAGTGGCACAAATAAGCTGTGTGCCGGAGGAGCCTTAGCTGTAAGAGTGGCCTAATTTTTGCGTCTTTAAGGCTCAGAAGGACCCTAACTCAACTCCCGTTGGTCTTTAATACCCGATGAGAGTGGCCCACGATGCCTTCGGTTTGATTGTTGGCCATTTACATTTGCTTAATGTGGTCCGCTCAATGGCGGCGCTAATGGAGTTACCAATGAGAATGCCAAATGAAGACCTTATCGCTTTATGCGGAGGGTCTGTGGGCCCAGCATCTGTCCATTAAAACGATGCCGGCGATGGGCCATTAATTACGCCACGCCTCGGTGGCCAGGGGGGAATCGAGCGGAGCAGATTCCGCCAGGCGAGGAAGCTGAACGGATCCAGGACGGAGCGCGGGGTCAGTACAAATTGGCCTCCCGGCTGCGGCCGCATTCCCATGTCTGCAATTGCATTAAATGCGCAAATATTTTTCCGTTTTCCAGCTGCCGATTTTTATTCAATTTAACAATTTTATTTGATTTTGTCGCCGCCTTTTTGCATTTGTTTCGGCGAGTTCGCCTTTTCCCAGCCACCGTTGCGTCAGCAGTTTGCGTGATTTGTGGGCGGCGATAGGTGTGTGCCGGCAGGCAGGCGTCCCAGCTGGGCGACACGAGTAGCTGCATATTGGCCAAAGAGCCGCTGCTAACGTTGTCAATGGCTACACGCGTGAACAGGAATTTGGCAGCTGATTTGTTGATAGATGGAGTTTCCACCAGCCGCCCAGCCACCCAGCTGCCCAGTTACGCCTACATTCCCCAGCCTCCTCCACATTGTCATCGCCATTTACACGCTTCACTGGCCAAGGGAAAAGCGAGCCGAAAAAACCGGGCCCAGAGAACGAAAACTTTCGCACAAAGCTCCAAATTCTATCTGCCGACGGGCCTGAGCATGCAAAAAGCAATGCGAACAGGAAGCTAAATGCAGGACGGCTCTCTCCTGGACATGTGAACGGGCGGGAAAATGGGAGAAGCCGAAGGCCATCCCAAAATTAGTTGCGAGGGAAACGTACCCCTTAATATTATTTTGTAAACATACATTTTATTTTCATTTGATTAAGTACTCAATTAATTATGAGACTTATTAATTTGTGAAATTAATAAATACAAAATAAATATAATACATTTTAGATACAGGAATTTATGTCTATAAGGATCTGTACTTGCAATGGATCTGTCAAAATATCCATACAAATATCGCTATATCAAATTTTAGATTTTTCCCTGAATATAAATATTTATAACAATATTGCGATAAATCAAAGAGGTAGTTGTTTTCAAGAAATATTTAAGAAATTGACCTCAATTATTGTTATTTTAATGTATTGCTCAGAAAATATGTGAACAATTTCTGTAGCTAATCTTATAAATAATAACTTATTATTAGTTGTTTGTAAGACATAACTGAAAATGTATTAACAATATTGAATATGGGAATTATGGATATTTTGACAGTTTTAGCAATATATTTTTTTTATATTACCTATATTGATTACACCTTGCTGACAACAAAATATTCTTCGAATAAAGGGTATCAAGGAATCGGAACGTGGCCCATGCATCCGGCAGGCAAATCGCCGTTCGTTACGTATTTTATGATATTTTTCCTTTGGCTCGCAGATAGACAGACAGACCCACCGACGCACCGACCGCCGAACAGAAGAAATGATTTTATTTTGCTGACTGTCGTCCTCGTAACTGAAATTGCCTACTGCCAACTGCGGATGCCACTGTCGACGGCAGCTGTAAGCTACGGATGCCGCAAGCCCAGTGGGAAATTTGATGGAGCTAAAGGAAATTGTTGGGGAACTGCGGATGCCAGCGGATGCGAGAGATGTTTTTTAAGGTTTCCATTATCACATTAAAAGTTTTTCGTTGTCCAAAGTTGCCGTTATTTTTCACACCGATTCACCGCTTATAATAATAAAAATATAAATATTTACAAAAAAGTAAAACTAACTAAATTAAATAGACCTCTTTAGCTCTGTATTAATATTTTAAGAAATTATAAATATACTCCGATTGTGCTTCAATATCGACCGTTTTTAAACCAATCCTTTGTGGGTTGAGGTGAATTTTCCATTAAGCCAGAATCCTTCCAGGTCTATGGTGCTTCCTTTGAAGCTACTGGCTATTTTTTATGGGTACGACTCTGTTTCCATTATCCTATTTCTTCTTATCGCCGAAACCACAGGCAAACATGAAGCAAATAATGATATAAGATGAGTAAGCGAGTGCAATAACAAAGCCCACAGGCAGGGAAAATAATTTTGGATTTTCAATTTCTTAAGTCGGCTTGCATAGCCACTCGGTTTCGGGCCAGAACCGGAGACTCCGCGGGTCCAGAGGGTCCAGGGGCTCCAGAAGAATGGCCTCGGCGAGGGTGGAGGACACATACAACTGTGACGCTTTTTGCGCCAGCACAAATTCAATTTGTTTTGGGCATATCAAAATGTTTTTGGTAGGGCTTGGTTTCGGTTTTGGGTTTTTATTTTGCCGGGCTTATATTGGGCTGGTGGCTTGGTGGCTCGGTGGGGTTTTTTTTCCTGGGATTGGTGTCCTAAACGGTCAAATTCAAATTGAATTTATTCGCTGCGAATTTTCCATGGCACACAAAGCGAAATATGCAGCCAGGACGTGCCATACAAAAAGTGACAGGAAAGGCCTCCTGGCCAGCCCGTAAATGCTACGAAAATAATTCGGTTTGATTTTATTTGCATTGCTTTGACGGTTTTAAGCGGTACACCGAGTCCTTTTGCATCTGTCCATTCGAATTAAATCATCAGATGGTGCCGGTGCTGCGCTGAAATATTTATTTGAAAAGTTACAACAGATTCATAATGCGCTTAATTTGCGGGATAATTTCATTTTCCCCGCGAGGAATTGATAAATATTGCAACACAGGAACGCGAAGCGTTCTAACGGATGCACATGCTCATCATTAGTAGCTGCTAGTTTGAGTGAGGGAACTTGAGTGAATAAATTTTTAACTACATGTATTTACTTGGAACTTTTCAAATATATAATTGAGTGGATTAGAAAAAATACCCAAGAAAGCGTATGTTCCCCTGCAATATATCATAATTAACTAGACTAGAAAACTCCCCTGATGCCCTTCTATATATCAAAGATGATGCAGAAAGTCATCAACGTCTGCGCCGCCCTTCACTTCAATCAAGGAGACAAGCCATAAACACTTCATACATCAGTCCAAGGCTCGTCTCATATTTCTGGACAGAATACCCCATGCGGATTGACGGCGGAACCCCTTCACCGGATGAGCAGGCTCGTGTCTTTATGGGGCTATGAAAGCGGACAGGAACATCTGCCCTGCGCCGCGCTCGCAGAGCTGTAAAAACCTATTAGGAGTCTAAAAATTATTTACGATTTGCCGCCGCGTAATTTACGGGTCTGTCGAAGCCCAGCCAGAAATGAACTAGCAACCGCTCCACGAATGTTTTATGGTCGGACATTCAAACTTAAACTACGTTTCGTAAAAAGAAGCGACTAATTGAAATATATTTTTATACTTTTATGTGCTAGAAGCACGTTCGCCTTCCAAGGATCGCCGGCGGAGCAGCGAGGGTTCGGTAATGTGTCACCAGAGGGTGACTAACGCCCAAGTCCTGGCACTGCGGCTTGTTATTTTTTTGTTACCTCACCATATGGCAGTTGACTTTTACGATATACATCCTTAGTCAACCCCCATTCGGCAACCCATTTGCCGCCCCTTCGTGTCGCCAAAAAAAGTTGTCCTCGAACACTTTCCTTCTCGTCTAATTTATGCGTCTCGTCCTTGCCCAATTTGTGGGCAGATGGGTACCGAACCATCTCAAGTTTCTGCAAGTTTTCGCTGCACTGAAATGGCTTCATTAACAGGCGAGGCCTAAAAAAGGGAGGCCTGCTTGGGGCCAGGATAATGCGTTGGAGATGGGTGACTGGGCATGGGCTTCCCTCAGCTTATCCTTAAAAAATCAGGCACCTTATGCATCCATAAAAATTCAATTTCAAATATTATTTTCTGTATAATACACAAATATTTAAGGTTAAAGTAATTCTTTTTTTAATATCTAAAAGTAAACCGAGCCAAAACTCCTTACACTTGGCATCTCTGACTAAGAGAAATATGTAAAATAGCTCCTCGTGTGCCTCGTGTGAGCCTCGACCCAATTTCATGATTAGTTGGACTGTCTTGCGGAGCAGTCTCGGCCGTCATTTATTTCCGAAACCTTTTTGCATATTTCGCCATTTTGTTGGCAGTCAGAATTTTACATTTCGAGTGGACGGGTGTCCCTAGCCGGAACGACGGCCATTAATCAAATCTACGTCCATTTTATGATGCATTTTTAATTCAATTTCGCCTGGAAGAGCCCTGCTAATGGCCTCACAATGCGGCGCTGGAGGCGTGGCACTTAATCGAATTTACCATGTTGATGGAGCTGAGGGACCTGGGAGGGAGCCCGCGCTTTTACTTACTTTCTGCCAATATTTGATTTGGCATTTCTCACATTTACTGAGGCGCCAGCGGCAACAGCAATTAAAGTCCGGGCAGCGGACGGGGCGGGGAACTGCTTTTTGACGTCTCTCGTGATGGATTTTCAATGGAGCAGTAGGACAAACAGTTTTCTCTCGCCTTTATGCTTCAGGTAAACTCAATTTTCTCTTCAATTTTTACACAATTTGAGTGCGAAGAGAAAACAGAAATTTAATTTTTAATTTCGTACGACGAGGGTGTGAGAAACCGGGCACAAAGTGTCCCCAGCAGCTCATTTGGCTGGGTTTCACATGAGGCCCCTCTGGGGGCGGGGCAGAGTTTTCGGCTAAAACTCAATTTATTTTGGTAATAAGACAAAATAATGAGGGTCATTTGACACAAATGATGCTGCCCGAAAGCAGGGTCTGGGGTCTGATGCTGCTGAGGATGTGTTTGGGAGTCCTTTAAGTTATTTGTTAGCTCACATTGACCAATTTTTCTTCGTGCTACCCACGACAAATATTCAGATTTTATAACTCAAGAAAAATAGGGGTTTTCAGAGCACAAAGGAGGAGTCATAACTCCAGAAATAACTATTATTCCATAGGGTTGTATGCATATTTCCGGGGAATTTGTTTGAGTTCGCACC
This sequence comes from Drosophila baimaii, assembly GCA_018874675.1. Classification (NCBI taxonomy): domain Eukaryota; kingdom Metazoa; phylum Arthropoda; class Insecta; order Diptera; family Drosophilidae; genus Drosophila; species Drosophila baimaii. Next base: position 20,776 of record JAEIIU010047702.1, read on the forward strand.
CATAATTTAATCAAGTATTTAATTGGGGGTATAGTTGGGGAGAGTCGGATATCATCATACCAAAATATCATATCGAATAATATCGTAAACTTTGATTTATGTTAAAAAATATTGCAGGTAACATTAGAAAGATGATATTATGCAAAATATACCTTATTAACTGTTTTTATTTGTTTCCAACAAAAATAGTTTAAACTCACCAAAAAAGGTTAAAGGACGCCCTTGGGAACTCATTTCCTAGTTTGAATTAGATCAAGTTTTCCTCATTTTCCTCTCTATTAAGGAATTCCTGTTTCCAGGACTCTCCCTCTCTCTCACTTCTTCCCATTGAGTTCCTAATACCACCGCCTCCGAGTCCACTTAAAGTTCTTAAAGCTAACAATGTTTGCCCTCCAAACATAATCAGCTACTTGAACAGATGTGCAGCCAAGCAAACGACCTCACCCCACGCCTCCTCCAATCAGCCAGCCCCCCACCGCCCCCCTCGGCCACTTGAATGGGGGGATTAAGAGGTCCTCCTGCTGCCACGCTGTAAAATATTACGCATACGCCACGCCCGCATGCCACGCCCAATCGCAGACAACGTCTATCATACTCGTACAATTCGCCAATTTTCATTCAAATAAAATCAGCGAGCATCGGGGCAAAAAAGCAGAGCCCGTCTGCTGGCGGTATAAGGAAAAACGGGCGAAAATTTCAACATCAATGGAAAATGCGCAATAAAAAGCGTCTATAAAAATCGGCTATGCACACACGATATACAATATGGATGCCCGTGGACTACGTGGACCGCCATCGTCATCGGGATCTGTTACTGACTGCGGCCGCGGATGATGCCGCGGAGGAGAACAAAAAACGGGAGCCGTAAATGGCGCACTTCGTTTAATTTTTAATTCCGTTCGGCATTATCCTTGATTTATTTTATAGGAGGCGCATCGTCAACGGTGAATTCAACAATTATGATCCCGGGGTAGCGGGTGGCCGGGCGAAAAAAATGGCGGCAGCTGAGGTAAAAATGGAACGGAAATAAAAACACACACGTGTGTAATGGGAAGCCAGCGCTCCAGGCCATTGGATTCGTTAGCCATTTGCTTTTTTTTTATAAGTTGTCTGCTTGTATTTGCTTATAACGCATTTGTGGCCGTGTCTGATTAACTGTAAATTCAATTTCTGCCACCGAAATCATTGTTTCATCGAATCGATTGGACTCTCATATTTCCTGGCCCGGCCAACGATATGACCAGAATTTCTTGGCCACTGAAATCGCATCGCAATGCAATGCAAATTGTAAGGAAACACTGTCAATGGTAGTGGTTAAAACATACCACGGCCAGTAGGCGAGATTGGTAATATTATAAGTAAATTTACACAATTAATTAACACCAAATATTTAAACAGCGAATGCCGCCACTGGCTGTAGCTACTGATTGGCCCGGTTGCCGTGTAGAGTGACAAGTAATTTCATTAAGCAGAAAACCCATAATAAATGAACAAAAAATGCAAATGGTTCGAGTAAGCGCAGTAAGCGCCCTTAAAGCTTTCCTTCAAAGTTTTCTCTTCCAAGAAGACGCAACGTTCGCCGACTCAAGGGTTTTCCATCGTTAGCGGAAAACTTTGATAATTTCTTGGGCGAAAAACTTTCACTCGCTGGCTCCGGCAATTTACCGTCAATTTATAAAATTCGATAAATTTGACGGCGTCACCTAACTAGGGCACTGCCTCCGAAAATTGCCTCTTATCGATCCCAAATGCCCCAGGCCAATGCCAAGGTGAGCCTATGAAATTTCATGCGCGATAAGCAGCCAGGAAGAGCGTTGTGACAAGGAGTAAGGAGCAGGGGGAACATTAACAGCGCGTCGCCCCAAGCTGCTTTGAAGTCCTGGCGTGCAATAGATAAGGCAGACAAAGGCTGGCAACGCTCCATTCACTCCGTTCCCCCTGGATGCCGGAACAACCGCAAATTCACAGCCCGGGAGAAAGGCGGAAAAACAGAAATGTCTTTTGTATGCGCAGTTGCATTTTAAAATTGTTCAATCATAATTAATGCAAGTTTGCAATTAAAAGCATTGCATTCAAATTATGTTGATGATGATGGCCGCCTGACGTGGTGGACGTGGATGCGGTCGGGACGCCAGATAACCGGACGCTGTCCATGCAAACGAGCCATCTGTGAACTGGGCGGACATCGGTCTCCAGTGGCGTGGTCATAAAGCTCCAAAATGGGGGGAACTTCAGTTGTTGCCAGGAGAATACCAAATGGAAAATAAAGTTACTGTTAAGTATATATAAGGGTACAGTGGGCGAAAAAGCTAGTACTAGCATTCCGATACATTTTCGATAAATCGATATTATGTTTGATATATCGGACTGAGCTTAAAAGGAGCCTAAACTTGATTTAAGCTTTCATTTTTGCACGATAACATAAAGGGTTTATACAAAATGTTGTTTTAAGAATGTTCCAAATATACTCGGTAATAAAGGACAATTCAATTTAATACAATATTATTATTCTTCAGAATTAATAAGCCATATATGTGGGATAAGTTACAAGGAATAATAAAGTGGGCGACAGCTGCTAGGAAAATACTTAAAAGTATGAAAAATTAACACAAGAGGTATGCAACAAATTGTCTTATAATAGACATATTGTTTAAATTAATTATTAACCAAAAAATAAACAATCCTTCACTCAAGGCTTCAGTCTGGTCCACGTCTCTGGGTTTTTGCATTATTGGCCGTGCGGTCGGATGCTGCGCCTTTTGTTCGTCTCTCTATAAAGCAACTACAACCAGCCACTAGGACAACAACAGGAGTAGCTACAACAACTGTATTGCATTTGCTGGAGCAATGTGAGCCGACAGCATTTCCTTTTTATGATGGCCGCATTTTAATTGAAACTGTTGTTGCAAATTTATGAAGCGCATAACTTTAAATGGCACTAAAGTTAATTTCAATGCGGTTGCCTCAGACAAAAGAGACCGACTCTTTCCCTTTTCGGTCCACATGCACACATATACACACACATACAAAAGTACAAAGGCGATGGCTGCGAAAAGGAGGCGTGGCTGCGGTTTTTTGCCTTATACACACAGATTCCCAATAAACATAATGGGAAATGGAAAATGCACGCGCACAGCTAACAGGAGCTCAATGTTACGCAACAGTCGGCCGAAGACTCCTAACCATGAGAAGCGCATAGAAGGGTCCAATTTAACGTGAAAACTTTGCGGCTTCGAAACGGTGTCAATATGCAATCACAGTTCGATGAACCAACTCTCGGGCAGTCAAGCAGGCACTTAAATTGCGAAAATAAATGGCCTGTAAGTGTCAGTTGTTGAAAATCGAATTAAAGGACTTAACAACTCCTGCATTACAGCGAACGACAGGCACAATAATGGACAATTTATAATGAGTGCCAACTATTATTGCGGCGAAAATTAATGAATTTAAATGCAATTTTTATCGATGTAAAATTCATAATTACGCTGCCATTGTCAATGCACTTATTGCCTTATTTCACAACATGTCCGACAACACGACACCAACAACAGCGGCAAATTTATCAACAAATTATTTATGAAGTGTTTACAAAGTGCGGGGTGCCCGGTGGGCTGACGGACAGACGGGGCGACGGGGTCGCTTCCTGTTTCCCAGACCACCTTCCACTCAATTAGCAATCCCATTTAAGCTCACTGACCTAGAAGAGCGAAATGCAACTGACAGTTGATAAGCAATATACCCATATATATATCCCGCTGAGTCCCCTTAACGCCCCGAATGGCCCGCCGCCCACCGGCAGCCACAGCAAATTGGCCTAAATGATAGCGCTTGTTGGCGGAAAACAGAAATCAATTCGAAATATTGAAAATTCAAATGCTCCATCAGCCGCAGAGGCACTTAGTCCGCTCCGCATAAATTTTTAGCCCCGCCTACTGTTGCATCACCGCCTCCCCCTGTCTAATTACCGTAATGAGTTTTGCGATTTGTGTATTTGCAGAGTTTTCTTTTCGGTTCGGAAAACTGGGGAAACTCCAGAACTTATGTTCATGGTTCAAAATTTGAAATTTATGAGCCAACGCCAGAAAAGTTTTTGCCACCATCGCGCTGCCAAGAGGAGAGGGAGATGGGGGCTCCACAACTTTTACTTAATGGGAGTGGAGGAATATTAAAGTGGGATACTGTTCTGGCCCATTTCCATGAATACCCTCTTAAGTTTGATTCACTGTGTGATTAGGCAATTCCAGGTGCTTAAACGTATCCGAGCTCCCGGCCAATTATCCAGGAGAGCCGCACCCTGCACAACCACAGCTCGGAGTAAGCCACTTAATGGCCCCCGGCTGTTCGCCATCCGAACTATTTCCAATTATGCACAGCTTCCGCTGCTGGACACACACCTTTGGCCAGCCCCGAATGTGTCCACGCCTCGCCCTCCCACCGTCCATCCTCGTCCTCGTCTTGGCGCCCACATCAAAGTCGCAGGGTTTGCGGCCTGTCTAAAGTGTCAGCAGGATATCAGCAGCAGTGCCACACGGCTCCTCAAGTGCCACGGCAGTGGGCGCGTGAGAGGCGGCAGGTGGGAGGGAGGCTTATAATGCGTGTCGATAATATTGACAGGGTGTAATTTTGATTGCCACGCCCACCAGCTCAATCAGGAGAGCCTGTGGAAGAGGTCGTGTGACTAATTGCTGCTTAATGGCCAATCTGACCAATAAGCCTTGATCTCTACCTGGAAATTTGGCCAATTTCAGACGTTGAATAAAGGCCAAAGGCCTAATTACCCCATTCATTTTAATGGGTTATCATATTCTTAGAAAAAATTAAAAGTGTTTTCTCTGGCTAGGAAAACATATATTCCTTTGATACTTATTAAAATTTAATGCAAAAATCCATTAAGACAAGACTGAAATAATAAGAAGAATAAATCTAAATTAGGTGATTAAGATTAAGGTGTAAGTGCTGGACTCCAGGCTAAAAAATTCTCTTCTTATTTCACTTGCGGCACTGATCCTTTCTGCTGGTGAGTTCAGAGCAACCTCCGTGCCCGGCTGGCTCTTTTCCATCCGGGATTAGGGCGTGCTGTCTGGCCTGACTCACCCCTGGCGCATTTAGTTGTGAATAAAATGCACAGACACCAAATTAATTTCCTGTGGTTAGCCCCACTAAGGCTGGCCGGTCGACGGTGCGTATGGGTAATGCGTCTCATGGCGCTCGCTCACCTAGGCTAGTGTGAACAATATAAAGCAGAGGCTTAATTAAATTCACCCATTGTTGGAACGCACAGGAGATGGAGCACTAGCAGTTGTCCGAGCTGAGCCGCACTAAGCTGATTGGCTGCCGTCTCAGCCGTCTGCAACAGGACGTATACGCAACGGGGGGCTGATATAGCTCGGCATTAGCCGCTGCAGTAGTGCAACATTTTAATTAACGCCATAATCTGACCTGAGATAAGGGTTCTACTTATACCTCGATGGCAGAGGGGTTTTCTATTAGCCCGGAAAGTTTTCCCCTTGCCATTATGCAATCTATGCCAGCGATTGACAAACTTATTAAAAGTTTCCCTCTATTTCTCTGTTGGCAATACATCAATACATCATCCGAAACATGGTTCATTTGCCTGGGCGAAAAGAAAACTGCGAAAAGTCACAGAACATTAACTTGAACTATGACAAACTTTTGACTTTGACAAAGATGCCAGCAACCGAAAATCTCCCCGACACCGAATCATCTTTCCTCTCCTGGCGGAGCCAAGGAGGAGCCCTTCCTGCGGCGAGACTCTGCCAGCAAAACTTTTTCAAAGCTATTTTTGACTGCGGTCAACTAAACACACACAAAGTGGATGGACCCAAAGGGCGCAGGGACGGGGCCGAGGGGATGACTGGAGTCAGAAACCCCAAACAAAACTGTCGCCAAAGACGAACTTCATCTTGATGCGGTCGGATTCAATTAGATGTTGCCAGACCGAAACCGAAAAGGAAACCTAAACCGAGACCAGAGCTCAATTCAAATTTTAAAGTTTTTCTTGGGCGGCATAACATGAAACCACTAGGGATAAGCTCACGGATACTCTTGTTGGGGCTACCTTTTTATAAATATATCATACGTACGATAAATAATTATTTATAATATAAAATATACTAAATGAATGCTAATGAAAATGAAATGCTAACTATTTTTGGTGATGATCCACACAAAGCAACTATCATTTTGTATATTTTCAATGTTTGCTTATAACTTCACTAAGAAACTAAATGGCCTTCTAACAAACCACAATTTATAGATCTTCTTTTGGAGGCTCAATAATGAAACATTTCAAATAACTAGATTTTCTTAAGTTTGAACTGTTTAATTTATTTATTTTTGTTTAAAATCATTTAAGTTCTTCTTTGATTTCGCTTAATTTCCGTATTTATTTCTTTATAGATTCATTGTGTTTCCTTAAATACTTTAACCCCGAGCAAGAGTATGACTAGCACGTAGAAAATAAAAGTCAAGGCGCGTTTGATTAGAAGGCGTTTCCAGCTTGGAAGTCCCAGATCCCGGCTCCCGATTCCTGTTGCCCGGACTTGGACGTCGTCAGTTTAGTGTAGGAAGAGGAAAAAACGCCCAAATTACATCCTCCGCATGGTGACGACGGCTACTGTGCACTTTGCATTTTGCACATTTGCATTTGCGTTTGGCCTTGCGTTTGCCTGGTCGGTGCCACAAACAGGCCCGGGGGCAGCGTCATCGTGGCGCATTATTAAAGATGCATAGCTTGAAATATTCAATCAAGTCGGCGGGGCGGCGGTGGCGGTGGCGGGGCTCTGTATAGGATATACATATAGTATAGCCACAAAATTGGCAGCGCCATCGTCGGTGTGTTGATTTATGCAACATCGACGTTGACGCTGCAAAGTCACATTTGGCTGTTGGCCGAAAGCTGTTTGGGCCGGCCTCTAACTCTGGCCGGGGTCTGGTCTACTCGGTCTGCTCGGTTCGCTCGGTCCGCTCGGTCCGGTCTGGTCTGGTCTGGGCCGCATAAGCAAATATTTTGTGGCTATTGCTCCTATATTGTGTACGGCGCACACACACATGTGTCCGTGTGTCCTGGGGGCATTCAATTATATGGCATGTACGGCGGGTATGTGGCTCCACGCTCAGGAGTCCAAGTCGGATGGCAATTTCAAGTCGCACGCCACACAGAAGGACTGGACTCAAAGACTTCCCGAATGTCACTCATCGGTCAAGTGTGTGTGTGTGTGCGAGTTAATTTGTTATTCAAATTTGTGTGTTATATATTGTTATTACAATGAAAATTGTTGCTGCTCCTGTTGCCGTCCCGACTGGTCTGGAGCAGTTCACATATTCTGGCCGGCGGGCTAAGCAAAGGTTCGTGACGTGGCCAGGGTCAATAGTTTCGACTGGCATTGAAGTGCCTTCCATTCAGAGGACCTCTCTTTGGCTGAACTATCTTATACTGAGAATTATTTAATGAAAACTTTTCATTACCTATGGATAAGTTGCAAATAGAAATGCTTACGTCTTGAAGCTAATATATTACTAAACAACATTACAATTTAAAATCCTCTTATTTAATGGCTTTATGTATTATTTCTCATTTTTAGTTATTTATTTGAACAGTTTTCTGTTACTTTAAATGCTTTTAAATTATCAATATTTATTTACACTTTTAGTTTCTCATGTGAATAATGTTTATTTATAAATTGTAATCATAAAACTATTAATAAATGTCTGTATCTCTTCTCACATAATTTTAACACTCGTTGTCTGTTGGTTTATCATCCTTTTGTAGTTTTTAATCGCTCATATTTGCCAAAGATTTATTTTCCATAATTTGTCCGATGATTTGTAGTTCGTTGGCTTTTCCCCCAGATCTTTTTTTGAATAATCAGCAATTAATCCCTATCTCAGATTATTTTCCATGCATTTAGCAAACAATTGAACTCATTAATTAGCTTCACAGCGAAGTGGAGACCCAACTCCCGGTCGTATCATTTATTCGCCTTGACACCTGAAGAAGGAATACCCGAGTGGAAACCCTAGTAAGGTCCAAGAGGCAACAACTATTGGGGATTAAGGCTTAACCGTCTGGTCAAGCGTCTGGCGAGGTCTCGCCCCGTCTCCAGGTCTGATTCATAGGGGTCTGGTGGTTGTCTAGTCCGGCCAGCCCCGCGGGGAATATGCGAGGGCTAAGCGGATTAATTCACCAACGTGCTCTGCTCAAAGGCAAATTGAAAATAGAAATGCGGGGAAAATAGAGCGGGGAACGTGCAAGGAAATCCAATCATAATTATAGAGTCCAACGCCTCGAGTCGATGAAATTTACACAACAAAAGGTGGCAGCGACATTTCCAGCTGTCAGCATTAATTAAAATGTTTTCATACATCAACCTCGGCAGAGTTCCGACACCTTTTCGGGGCCCCAAGCCAGCCAGAGCGGAAATGTCTTTGGGAGGACGGGAATCAAAACACGACCAGAAGCCGACCTAACATAAAGATGTCAAGGCCCGGAAGGGTTGGGGCCAAAAATTATCATCCAGATCGCATGTTTCTGGAAATATTTGAGTTTATTTTTGGTCGCCTGGCATTTGTCAAGTCGATAATTGGCGTCGAAGAGCTGTCTTCCAATTAAATTTTTTGATAATTGAGTTTTTATCTAATAAATAATTGACATATAAATATTGCAAATTTATAATTAAATTGCGTTCCTTTTTTTACTTTTATATATATAGTTTTTTAAGCAAAAAAAAAACTATTATTAAACACCAGCAGAGCAAAAGTGTGAAACCGATACTTTTTTGGCGTGAAGCGGAGGTCATGTCAAGTGTTGGACAGGTTAAACGACGAATCGAGTCTCCTGTCAATAAGTAATTGAAAATCAGAGCCGCCAGCAGAGTGATTTCCGGTAGTTTTTTTGTCAGTGTCTCTTTTCGGGGTAATTAAAAAAGTTTTTTCCCCTGAAAAATAGAAAGAAATGTCCAATTGTCAGCAGGGTTTTTTTGTTGTAGACCGGCTAATTGTCATGCAGAGAAGTGGCAGGGAGGGCATTTTCCTGGGCTGACGTAATTAAAAAGCCGTCAAGCGAAGTTGGCGCAGTTAGCGCTAAATGTCCAATTGATGCACAGACTCCGGCCGTTAAATACCGCTCTCCCAGCTCTCAGCTCTCGACGCTCCATCTGCAGCTCTCTAATTAAATAAGCCAGCGTCACATTTGTCTTGAGTGTCTGACAATTTGGTGACTTATGACGACTGCAGAGCTGGGCGCGACAATGGTCGGGTCCAAGCCAACTTTGGGGCGAAAGATTTATGAGGTAAAAGCAATTAGAAAGTGGTATTAACAAGCGAGTGCACAGCATAGAACAATTTATAAAAGCTGCAAGCTATAGTAAGCGAAAACTGAGGAGGAGCAGTGCCTCCTCCACACATAAGATAGCATCGAAAATATAACAACTTTTTTGCAGAATATTGAGAGCTTGCGGTCTATCGTACGATAGATGTTCCATACAATATAGGAGTTACTAGGACCTATAACGATTAAAAACACATTAAATTTGATTATTCAAATATTTTTTATTATTTTTAGTTGCTTTTATAGTTATGAGGTCAAACCCTTTCGGTGATATACTTTGAATTTATTCGACCTGCTAGCACAGGTCTTCTCCGGTAGGTTTCACAGTTTCATCCGTTGATTCTAGCTGCTTCAAGACGCCGCTTAGTATCTCCACTTCGTTCATGATGGAATCCAGCTCTTTGCCCACGTCTGAGCGATTCGTCCAAGCAGATACATCTGAGACACAAAATTGTGGTGTTAATAAATTACATTTCCTATCAATAGGTCTTATGCCTCACCTCGTCGTCGGCAGAGAATTCTGTACAAGTGATTTATGGCGTCCAGCGTTCGATGTTTGTCCATGTAACCGTTGGCAATGGTGTCCTTACTGGTGGCCAGGATCTTCTCCCATCTAAGGCATTGCGTCCGGGACTCGTTGTAAGATCGCTCGAGCCTGGACAGATCATTCTTGAGTCCTAAGACGGACAGGGCCGCTTCATTCGTGATTTGCACCATGCGCTGCCGCATTTTCTCAATCTCAAGCAGTTTCATTTGCTCCAACTGACTGATCTCCACTTGGGCCAGCACTGCAGGAGAAGATGTTAACTTTAACTTACAAACATCATAGAAAATCTCTGTCAAAATCATCTTAAAATTTGTTATATTATAAAGTAAAATATCTTTTGCTAAACTTTGTGTTTGGACTTTTTCTGGGCTCACTTAAGGCGTCGCAGCGATCCATGCAGTCCTTCGGGGAGACGAATATGTCCGAGACCTTCACCACCTCGTCCAGGACCTTCTCGTAGGGCTGGAACTCATAGACGGTGGCCTTGAGAGCCTCTCGAAAGGTCTTAAGCTCGCCGATCGAGTCCCTAAAGCTCTCAATGCCCTCGCCGAGTTCCTTGTGGTAGAGGGTCTCGGTCTCGGCGGTCTTCTCGGCGGCTCGCTTCTTGTCCACGCAATCCTTGATAAAGCTGTTAACCTCGATGAAGCGGCGCCGCAACCGCTCCTGGATCTTGTACATGGTCCGCACCCTGGTGGAGTTCACCTTGGACTGCCTCTTGGCGCTGGCCAGCATCTCGTCCTGCAACGTGGTCATTGCTTCATGCTCACGGAGATTGTTCACGAAAATTAGTTCAATGGAGTCTCCTGCCGAATCTGAATTAGGTGGAATTCTGCAGGGACAAGGATCGCATTAAAGAACCTTTTATACTCCGTTTACTCTCACAACTCACACAAAGAACTTGTCCTGCTGCTTGGAGCAGAGATAGTCGCCCACCGCCTCCTCTGGCCGTAGGTCCAAATTTCCAAGGACATCAAGCTTTTTGGTTGGTTTTACGCGCGGCATCTTGGACCCCTTCGCCGGATACAGTAACTTCTAATATAGGCAACGGTATGTATGTGTATAGTTTTTTTTTTGCTTTTTTTGGTATGGTTACCGCTAAGTGCGGCTTGTGTTTTGTGTAGCTTGGTGCGTTTTGTGTGTACGTTTTGGAATGTGTTAGGGTTTTGTAATAAAAATTTAACAAGACCTACTTGAAACATGATTTTTATTTGGATGACATAAAAAAAACAATGGTTGCCAGGACCACCGTTAATCTCCTTGGTAAAGGTTGCTAGGCGAGGGTAATACGCCCGGAATTTGCTTAGCTGCCTTGGCAACTCTTTCTTTCAAAATTAAATGAAATCATGTCGAACTAAGAAATGTAAATATGTTTACATACAAGCACGTGAGCAGCGATTGCTACATTAATTATTTATATTACATATTATAAAGTAGAATTAGATATACAGAACTTAAGTGGGATCTAGGGCCTTAGGCGATGGTGCCTTCTTTAAGAAGTTTCCTTATTGAATTATTTAATTTCCTAATTTTCTAACAAAGGAGTTGTCTCAGAAATTCATAATTGAAGCATTCGCAGCCTTTGCTGTCTAAAGACTCGACAGAAAGACTTTCGGCACAACTCGGAGTCCCGTAAACACCACATTTGCTAAGATATATTCCCAAATATATACCTGTATATATTTATAACAAGTAATATTTCTGAGCCAAAATGCCGCGCCATAAGCCAACATTTAAGACCGATGTGATCGGTGACCTGGACCTCAGTCCAGAGGCGGCCATCGATGACTATCGCGTCTCACGGCAGCAGGATCAGTATTTCGTGTAAGATAAAATATTTCACAGGTCACACAGCTTTCCTGACGCCAAATCCACCTTTGTTATGCTGACTCTAGGAAGCCGCCTAACTGGGACTCCGCCGGAGAGTCCATCGAGATGCACTACATAGCCAATCTGCGGGAGTACGAGGCGATGAAACAGCTCCAGAGCCAGCTGCTAAAGGACGCCAAAAGACAGACCGCGATGAATGTGCACCGCATCCGCAAGATGAGCAAGATCCAGGATCGGCTGCGCAAACGCTTCGTCGAGGTGAACGGATTCATTAAGGATTGCGCGGACAAGAAGCACAGTGCCGACAAGTGCATTCGTGAGGAGAGCGTTCATCACGGGGAGCTCACCACTGAGATTGACGGGTTTAAGACCTCCATTGCCACACTGAGCACCTTCCGGAATGCCCTTAAGGGCACGGTGGCCCAATTCCAGCCCTACGAGCGGGTCCTCGAGGAAGTGGTTCAGGTGTCCGATATATTCGTTTCTCCAAAGGACTGCATAGACCGTTGCGATGCCTTGAGTATGTTGGGATGCGCTGAAATGTATTAAATAAATATTCCCTTTTTCCAGTGCTTGCTCAGGTGGAGATTAATCACCTGAAGAGCCAGAAGCTTAAGGAAATCGAGGTGATGCGACAGCGCATGGTCCAAATAACCAGCGAGGCGGGCCTGACCGTCCTAGGTCTCAAAAACGATCTGGCCCGACTGGAGCGCTCCTATGTCCACTCGCGTACCATGTGTCTCAAATGGGAGAAGACCCTGAGCGCCTGCAAGGATGCCCCCTCGAACTACTACCTGGATAAAGATCGAATGTTCGACGGCATCCAGGTCCTGTACCGCTTGCTCTGCAAGCGTCGTGGTGAGTCCTATAAGTTATATCATTTTAAACTTGTACTAACTAATACCTATCCCTGCGCAGATATTGTGCCCAGTATCCACTGCTACGATATTGACCGCACCATGAACTTCGTTATGCGCGAAATCCTTCTCCTGCAGTCAGTCCTCCAGGAGCTTGAGTCCGGCAAGAGCGATAAACTTGGCTCAGGACGGATGTGCTAGTCAAAGTCATTAAATTATACTTTCACACTTGTTACTTAGGCATGTATAAAGGCTAGAGATGCTCTAGACCAAGAACTTGTTTTTGCAATCTGTAGGAGAAAGTATGGGAAAATAGGGTTTTATTTCTTGAAAAGTTTTCGTGGCAGGCATGTGTTACAGGTTACTTTTGCAAATAATTCAGAAGCAAGTTGGAAGAAATCTTCTTATCTTCTTATTCTTCATGAATAAGGGATGGCTAAATATATAAATATATCTATACGGCATTCATATATCAAAGGGAAAAAGATTGGAAGTAGATATTATAATGTGCCATAAATCCATATATAAATAATTGTTGGAAAAAGAAATAATGATGTTATCGATATCCATATTTTATCATTAAGTGTGATAGGTACGGCGGAAAATATCAATTTATTGATACTAAATCGATATAAAAGGAAAGAATAATGTATAAGGAGATATGTTGCGACATTTTTGCGGCAAATTGATATAATATTTGATATATACATTTTTTAATTATTAATAGTTTTATTGTATCTATGCTGGAAAAGTCAAATGCATAAAACATCTTGCGGATTTTTCGATTATATCAATATTTTATCGTTAAGTGCGATGTTTTTCGATATGATGTTATCGACATATGTACGTATCAATATCCCTATGAAGAACATAGTTTCTTCAATTGCTGAAACAGACATTTGAACCCATTTAAAGCCCTTTGAAAAACATCATCCCGATGAGTGGAATGCGAATGATATAGAATATATCACTTGATTTATGGGCCAGTCCGTGTAAGGGCTTTATCGGGTTCCCAGAGTTGTCCCATCGACATTAAGTAGCTCCACCCCGCAACAACTTTAATGGGCTTCTGCCCCACCTTCTGCTTTATGGCCGCCATAACAGTTGTCTAACCCTAAAACCTTGCGAGCCCCCCAAAAACGACCAACATATGTGTGTGCGTGTGTGTGTGTGTGTGTGGCATTGTTGGTGCCTAAGCCCTAAAGAAAATCAAATGAAATTCGATAAAAAGTAAATGCATGGAGCAAGCAGGCGGAGACTGAGATACACAGGGGCTGGTAAACTTTTCAAGTGGCACTCGAACTTCAAATCAGCAAAGGGAAGGGAGTGATTGGGGCGAGGGGAGAGGAGCAACGGCAACCGATGGGCAGGAAAATAAAGTTGGCAAATCGAATCTGCGACATCTTTCCATTCAATTGCCAATTGGATGCTATGGCCCAGGGATAATCTAACTTAAGCACAGATAATTCTTTTATGCGAACATTTTGATTTCTGTCCTCGCATTTACAACAACGCTGGCCGAATGAAACTAGCAACTAATTTTGTACTGTGCATCCGCTGCGCCACGCCCCAGCCCAGTCGAGGACGCCCACTTAACGCCCAATCGCCGGAAGAGGCGTGGCCCTTGTCTCTTATTCAATTTGCTTTATTTGATTTGCGATTTCTGCTGATATCAGCTGGAAGAGGAACTCCCACAACTCCCGGCAGGACACTCGCAGACACAGATAGACCTAGGCTAAAAATCAAATCAAATGGAAAGCAAAATAAAATGCAAGGACATTTATTTTCATGGAAATAAAAAAGAGAGACGACGGAGCCAAAGAAATCGAACTAGTTTGGGGCAAAGTCAACATTTGGTTTATTTAAATGGACCGTGAGGACAGCCCACACAAGTTGTCCTGGCCCCGGAGGGTTTTTGTACTCCGGCTTTCGGTTTTGTGGTCCTCCAGCCTCATCGATGGGCCCGGCAATCACATTAAGTTGCTCATCGGAGCTGCTGCTTCTCAGGCAAATCGTGTAAACACTTAAGATTTGTAGCCTGTCATTTAAATAATTGAAAAATGCATTCTATCTCCCCTTGGTTTGGGTTATTTCGGAGTGAAGAGCTTTGGACATGAAAGAAATCATTGGGAGAAAGCAGCTGGAGATGCCATTACTCGGAATTTATTCGACTGAGCACCCATTCCATTGTGTCGTGTCCATGGCAACAATAAAGCCTAATGGCGTTCTCGGCTAATCCCTTAATTGCATTACAATTAACTGTCTGCGAATTAAATAATATAGCCAGCAATGCGGCCTAGGTGAAACGAGGCCACGAAAATTGCGTGGGTTGTTTCAGAATTTAGTTGAAGGCGTATATAATTAGTTGACGTAAATTTTATTTATTATTTAACAAAATCGTTCTTTAAAAGATCTTGGAACATGTCTGGGCCTAAAAATACTTCACCGCCCTGAAGAGGACATTTAAGTCTCCATCTTGCCGAGCTCTGGAATTACCTTTCCGCCGCTCCAATTATCCCTTTCGAAAGTTGTGCAGTTTCTTGGCGCTTTTGCTGCCATTTGCTTTTTTCCTGCTTACTAGACGAAACACTTAATTTAACTTTACAAGTTCTTAATGTGACGGCCAGACAGAAAAGTTGTGTGTAGGGTAAGGGGAGGAGTTGGGCGGCAGGTTGGCTTTTGGCCACTTGTATGGGACACTGGCGACAAATGGCAATTAGAGAAACAATGCCTGGCAAAACGGCAGCAAAAGGCGGCAGACAAAATAGGCGCAATTAAAACAAGTTGAAGGCGCTTTAAAGTCGAGCTGTTCAAGTTGAGGAACTGCAATAAATGTCAAGCGATTACCGCAGCAACAATGGGCGGCTCAGGCAGACGGAAGAGCAACCAGAAGCCAGCAGCTTGATTAATACTATAACACATGATTTATTATGCCTGTCAATCGGCGGAGGGGAAGCCCATTATGAAAGCTCGCTTCAGAGATTGAAATCGGAATCGCTGGAGATGGAGTTGGAGTTGGAGCTGGAGCTGGAGCCGGAGCTGGATTTACTGGCGAAGTCGTCGAGCGACATGGCCTGTGATAAGATGGCAAATCGGCTTATGCCCTGGGACAACAACAATCGGCATCATCAATTCACTTGGCGACATTAATATCCTCCCGGCAAGGGACGAGTCCTAAAGCTGTCGTCTGACATTTGTGACACCTGCATTGATTTGTCTTCCTTTTTTATACCCCGTTGCCATAGAGTTTAGGGGCATGATGATTCCGGAGGGTTAAAGAGAAATGTTAAGGGATATATGTATGTACATATATGCTGGGAACACGATAAGGAAGATGTGTTCTAATTACATTATTAATTTTAATGGAATTTTACCATTATATGTATGTGCGAGCTACGAGCATCTAAATATTTAAAATTGTGTTTATTATGATATCTAATTTTTTAATATATTTAAAACATTAAGAATACAGTCCAATATACAAAATATCGCGCTTTATCGAAAAAATCAAAAGTTTTATTTATCGAAATATCGATAAATATCGCCATTAATGTACCAGAATTGATATAATAGAAATTATAGTTTCGTGTAGGAAGGTCTCATTTATCAATTAACATATCGATTTATCGCACATATATTGCAACGTTAAAATATCGGTTTTTCTACCAATCACCATGTTAAATATCGATACAATATTGATATATCGATAGATTCTGTTTTTTTTTTTCTTACAATACAAATTGAGCAAGAGATAATGGAATCATTCCTATCTTTTCTATGTTGCTCTTCCATTTAAAGGGTGCTTCACATTCGTATCACCCCGTCTATTACTTTTATTTTTATGTCACCGGACTTGGTGGGAGGGCAAAGGAAGCCACCTGCCGCCCCCAGCACGCTTGACTGAGTACCTTTCATGTCTTACAAATGCCTTTTTTATGCGCTAATGTCGCTGCGGCTTCTTCCAACTTTAAGTTGCCAGCCTACGGCCCTGGGCCACCCACCACCCCCTCAATGAGAGCCATTAGTGCTGGCATCTAATGGCCTGACGACAAGGAGCTGCAATTAGAGCGCACTCACTCTGCGAAGTCAACTACCCGAAAGAGAGGCGGCCGAAGGACTTTTCCTACCTCGCATAGTTGATAATTTATTCATTTGCCGGCTGGAACGACAACATTTATGGACCTCTGTGTTTGCCAAAAGTTAACCACACATGCCAAGATGGAGGACCCAGGCACTAGCAACCCTTAATGACTTCATTAGAGATCTGAGAGCACCGGATCTGAGGGCGCTGAGACCTACCCTGGAATCCGGCGCAGATTACGCATCCAATTGAATTGAGAATTTATTAATTTCATTTGATTGGGCGTCGAAATCAACAGCTTAAATAGTTGAGCAAAATACGTGTTAAACATCTGCGGCATTGTTCCCCGAGTCCCAACAGATCCATTGTTGCCAGGCCCTCGGTTAAGCCTTCAAAATTTTCCAGCCCATTGTTCGATTTTAAAGACTCTCGGCACAACTGTTGGGAAATTGAAAACGGATGCGGAATTGGAATTGTAAATTTTACACTTACCCAAGCGGCATTTGCTCGCTTTTTATTGAGCCGAATTGTGCTCGGCATATGTCCATGTGTGATTCTGATTGTGTGCCCTCTGCTCCTTGATTACAATTTGCATAAAAATATCGTTCGGATTGAGGGCCCCGAGAATTATGTTGCACATTTATGGTCCCGAACCGAGCCTTTAAGGAGGCGAACTCTTGTCTTTTATCGTTTTCCTTTGTTATCCGGCCCAAGGAGTTGGGGCACGAGGTAGCCTCACGGAAAGGGTTTAAGATGGATGACAGCAGAAATTTATTACGCCTAATGATTGTCAGATGTGGGTTAGGCAGTTACAACCACCAGTTGGGTCCGCTTTTTTATTCCGAAAAGGCATAAAAACTAGGGGTGAACGGAAGTTGTGTGGGGATTCTTTTAATTTATCTTCTTAATGTTTCATATATTTCAATCAGTAAAGAGAACGAGTTTATATTGTTATAAAAATCGATTTAAGGAGCTGCTATTTCATGAGATATTTTTTAAACGCACAAAGCTCATTTTACTTTAAAACTGTGGCTGTGGAATTGCACTTGCTCTAACGACTAGTTTTAAAACTTTGCGTACTTGAATTAATGAATCTTTGAAAAAAAAAAAGTGAAAACAACGGTTCAAGACTCGACTACCCGTCTAAGGAGAGAAAGTGAGATGGAGCAGATGTTCTTGCATTCCACAAATGTCTATTATTAATATTACAAATATTTGTAGTTCCTTTTACTTACCTTTTAACATTTCCAAGACTACAGCTACATATGTCTTATACGGATAAAAATACGTACAGACGGGCATGGCTGAATTGACTAGGCTGGTGACGCTGCCTTCTGCCTATTACTTATATACATTATATGTTGGCTCCATGTTTTGGACCCTTAGGTTACCAAGTATAAAAAGCATTATCTGGGAACTACCCGCTCTACCTTAAATCTTTCCAATATATGAATATGCTTTTTCAAAGATAACCTAAAATACAATTTCTTAAATCGTTATAAGTAAAAGGAATTATTGATAGTTAAAGCTCAATCACTTTACCCTGAAAGCATCACTTTAATTCGTATCACAACTCTTCTGTTCAACAGCCAACAAAATTTAAAGGAAACTGTTAACCTCACACAAAAAATACCTGACTCATCTCCGCTGCCTTCGCCTTTAGGTGGTGCCTGGTCCTGTCAGTACAACACTCTTCCTAGATACATAGATACATAGCTAGATAGATACATACAACCACCAAGTGCCACTCCGGAGCACAGGGCGCCAAGGCACCCCGGCCCCTGGCCAATCCTGCCACCATTCGTGGCGTGTAAATATTTATAAATATTGACGGCTTAAAGTGAAGTTTATAAGTGACACGAGTCAGACGCCGGCACCCCTCCGCCCGACAGGAAGAAGGAAGCTTTTTAGGTAACATCAACAACAACACTTGTGGTCAAACTTGAAAGCCTCTTTGATGGTTTTGCTCCTCCGATTCCAGGGCTTGGGTTTGGGTAATGAAGTCCGCCACTTGAGGCTGTCAGGAGAGCGTGCGATAGGGATGGTTCGCCTCATAGATGGATGGGGTCGGGTCGGTGACTTGGTGAAAATATTGACAAAGCAATTTGCCTGTCAGACAATTAAGTGCTTAATTGTATAAATGTACGGCCCGTGGCGGGGTGATGGCGGATATGTAACCAGTGGGAGTCAGGACCGGAAGTTGCTTCGGCTTAAATCTTCCTCTAGCTGCTCGCTCCCCCCCTCCGGATGATAAACCAATCCAAAGTGACGTGGGATTTATGAGACAGATTCTGTTCTATCTCCAGACAAGTGAAGCAATAATCACAAAGCCATAAATCTCGAGGGCCCTCAGTGGCAAAACGAGTGCCGGCAGAGGCGGTAATTTTTAATATAATTCAGCCAGATATGGCCGGAATGTCGGGCGACCCTTCCTGACACTTTGTCACAAAACGAAACAGCGTCGAGTGGAATGCAAAAATACTCGTATATATCAAGTGTATTATGGCAGTAGCTGTGTCAGTGGCAGTGCCAGTGCCAGGGGGAGATCTGAGCCACTGGAAGTGTCCAGGCTCAAGGACCGAGATTTGCATACAGCCCAGATGAGCAGAGGGTCGGCAGGAGGGACTAAGGGCGGCAGTGAAAGTGGGCACTGCACTCTGCTTAACTGGCACTAAGTGGACTGCATCGCGTTGCCAGATAGCAGCATTAGAACCTATCAAAACGCCATTCAGCCGGGCCAGAAAACTGTAATCTAGTCGACTCCTCAAAGGAAAGTAAGCAAACTGGGTCAGGCAAATAAAGGAGAGCTCTCTCCTCTGCTCACCTCCTTGCATGTGAGCCAAGTATTTACAGAGCTTCCATTCAAGCTGCCTCTCGCTTTACAAATTGTCGCCATTTACCGACGTTGAGCACCCAAAAGGTCCTTGGCAGAAAGTCAACCTGGATAAACATACGCGTGCCGCCCCTCCCCCAGAGGATCTCACATTTACATCTGCTCAATTCAGCAGCTAGTGATTTATGTCCTGCAATTGACAAGAGATTTTTCGGCTGTCAGTGTGATGGACTGACAGCCCTGCAAATTGCGTATCCCTTCGACTTCCCCTTTAACTCAGGTTGCTTTAAGCCAGACCCACTTCGCACCTCGATCCGGGCGGGCCACCAGACCGCAGTGACCACAAGCTATGCATAGAGCAGCATTCCTAAAACTTAATTACCGCCCGGCCAGCAGCTACTTATCGGGGGAGTTGGATACTCAGTCGTAAGTGGGGGAAAACTGGGAATTCGGAGACATGATTGGCCCCTTCACACCTCATAAAGAGCCACTCTCGGGCAGCAGGGAGTCGTCGGAGAGCGAGAAAGGCACTGGCAAAGTGACCACAATAATAAACGCAATTTTAGCAGAAATCCAATTAAGTGCCGAGGCATATGAGCCGAGACGTCTGTCCAAGAAAGTTTGCCAAATGCGAAACCAGAAATTCACCAAACGCTGCGGGTGAGGGAGCTACAGATACCCTGAAATAAAAGTAAACTTGAAATTATAGAGTTTTCTTACTAGAAAAGTGAGGTTCGTAAGATGAAATATGTTATTTAGATTATTAGCATTAAAAGACACCAGTGTAGAAAAATTCAAAAGGGATTCGGATATACTTTTAAGATAATAAAAGCCTCCAAAATCTACATTAATTTTTGTGATAAAAGTAGGTTATTTTCAAGTTTAAATACATTATATCTTACATATTTTCTTGTAAACAATATCTCAGAGTTACTGAATGAAAAATTAGGTATGAAGTATCAAAGGCATTAGGAGACCAGCTTACTCTATCGAAGAGTATCGTAGACAGCGACCGGTCAACAACTTTCCCCAGTCCCCGGAGCAACAGCATCATTGATGTTGTCCGATGGCAATGACGATGAGTATTATAACCACGATAGTGAGTGGATAGTTTGGCCACTCTCCTCCACTGTCTGGTGTTTATTGCGTTCTCTGATAAAAATTGCAATTATTTAGCCAAAACGTTCAGCCGAGTGCGAGGAGTGCGAGTAGGAGGAGCACAAGTCCAAGGAGGCTGACTTGGCAGAGTGGACAGCATGACAAAGTCGTCTGTAATTTATTTCCACCCGGTCTGTGTTGACTTAGCCCCAGAGTGGAGATGGATGGAACGGTTGGGAGCGAGGGGCCCAGAGTAAACAGGCAGCTGGAGCAGCAATTTCGGGATTGTCATTGACGTGGCCGGAGGACATGGATGGATGATCAGCCTGGTCGGAGATGGGGCATCCATGTGGGCGTCTGCTGGCGCTGCGCCTAATGAAGTGCATGCAAATCTCTTGATGTGAGCACCGGCGCCTTCTAATGAGTCCAAGTTTGCGGCTAAAAAGGTGTGGCATCTGAGCCCAAGTTTTAGTGCAGCCCAAACCCTTCTGCTCCTTTGAGAGTGCAGTGCTGAGTGTTCAACTTTTGCCACTTCAGAGGAGTTGAATTAAGGAAAAAAATATACGCTAATGACAGCATACTTCACTTTGACAGTTTTTTGTTATAATTATTATTGTAGATTATAAATTAAAGACTTGATTTTGGGATTATCACAGTGAGTCTCACTGGTGGCAACTCTATAACCTGTGGAGAGGCAAATATAAAATCGGAACTCAGATTTTCTATAGAATCTCAGGTAAACATCCACTTTAATTCCAGTGCATTTGATGTAGCCAATGTGCTGCCGTTTGCCGTTTTGATGTTGATAAATGATGCTGCATTTTCATTTGGAGAATTTGTTGCCAAAGAAAAGTCACTGATTGACTAACACGATGAGGCGAGCTGGAGAGCTGAAGGCAGACAAGTGGCTGCTTGTCAGCAAAACGTTTAGTGGCAAAATACACATGGCCAGGAACACTCCAGCCACAGCCCAGCCCAGAGCACCAGCTCCAAGGCCCGGTCTTCGGTGGTTAGCGAATCAATTATGCCACAGACACCAGTTGCAATCAGGTCCGAGACCAGAAAGCACTGCAGCAAAGACAAAGAGAGAGTTTATTGAGTGGCAGGGGGTTCGGTGGCAGTTGCTAATGCAAAAAGTTTCCAACTCCAGATGCTCCTGTTGGGACGCGGGGAATGTCTTGGTGAGGCGCCATCTATGGCTAAGTAAACACAAGCCGAGTGGCAGGTGAAGTCGTGGAGAATGCTTCAAAAGTCGCTTTAAAGTCCCCTTAAAGTTGGGCATGGTTGAGTTCATGGGTAGGTCCTGGATGGGGATAATTTCAACCTATTTCTCTTGGCTTTCTTCCCTGTATCTTGGCAATAAAAGTAAACATTTAAAATAAGTTTAATATATCAAGGAAACTGAAACATATTTACCTTAATTCACTTTAAAAATCAACTGCAGCTTAAGAGTTATTTATTCCTCAGAAAAGCTCTTAGGAACCGAAAGCCAAACCTATCTCAGATAAATTAAAAGTACTTTCGATGCCGTCCTAATCAACTGTCCATGTCAAAGGTTATGTGTTAAGCACAAGGGTATCGAGAATCCTTTATTATAACCACTTCTCCCGGAAAATGTTTGTTTATTTTCGGCCTTCCACTGACAAGTGCCGGGATTCAAGTCAAAGGTGTTTGCGGAGAGTAACCTAATGAAGTGACAGAAAAGGGACCGAACCGAACTCATTGAAATTGAAAAACTCATTAAAAGCCGGCAATAGGCTAGGGCAGCCAGGGAGCGGGGTGGCAAAGGGCAATCCTGGCCCGGACTAAATAAATGTTAAAACGCAGCGAAGAAGTGTTAAAATATTCACCAACTTTGTAACTCTTTTTAACGAGCGATGCGTTGAAGCCGCTCGAACGGAGGCGGCGGCGGCGGTGGCGGCGGCGGGGTGGGCGTGGCAACTAAAATAAACACATTTAAAGCGAAACTTTATGCACAGCCAAACTCATTTGCATGTTAAATATTTCACCCGCCCGAGAAGGGGTGGAGAGGTCGAGGGTGGACGATGGGAAGCCCAGTAGTAGCCGGAAAATTGTCTCGGAACTTCACACTTTAAACTGGCGGCGACGAAGCAATCGGAAAAAATGCCGGGAAACGTGAATGCTTTACGAACATTTTAATTAAAATTTGGCCAAGAAGAAAGCGAGTGCGTAGCATAGCTGGCAGAGAGGGCTTGGCCGCCAACGCCCCCAAAAA
This sequence comes from Drosophila baimaii, assembly GCA_018874675.1. NCBI lineage: Eukaryota > Metazoa > Arthropoda > Insecta > Diptera > Drosophilidae > Drosophila > Drosophila baimaii. The sequence continues at coordinate 43,604 of JAEIIU010047702.1, forward strand.
TGGGCGACTTTGGAAATTTCAATTAAATGCGCACATGCCAAAAAAGGGCAACTGAACCAAGTGCAAAACAAATTGGAGGGTCGTGCTTAGGATCCGAGGTTCGCAATACCCTTTGTGGTCTGTGGGTCTTGGGAATTTAAGGAAACAACGTTATCTACTTGGATTTTTAAAACAGAAAATAAATCTTTAGGGAGATGATTTCTAATTATGTTAACAAGGCACCTTATAGGGTAATCAATGTAGATGTGAAGTATCCTATATTTTAGAAACAATTTGCCAAAGGTTTTTGGGAACACACACGACTGCAATGTCTCTATTAATTCAAATGATCAGATCAAGGTAACTGGTTCACTTACCAGTACAACCATATGAGCATTTATTTATATTTCCTTAAGTAATCCCTTAAAACGCTTGGCATTAAATTACGAAAAACCCTTTGCAAGGGCATCTCCTTTTGGGCCGCCTTGGGGTACATTCGGATCCCGTAAGCGATATAGATAAACACTTGAGGATGGCAAAAAGGATTTGGGGATTCGACTTGGATGCCTAAGCTGCTTTCGCGCGAGGGCGTGGCATGAAATGGAAATCAGGCGGCTCTTTAAGCTGCTCCCACTTCTTAGAAGGGAGACATTGAGGGACCAGAGAGAGGGGATACCGAGGGGGGCAGAGCCAAGAGCTGGTTGCAAGTCAACTGTCTACTTTGCGTGCGCCCAGGACAACTGTCGGCGCTGCGTGGCAGGCAGTGGCAGAGATGTGCATTTGGACTCGAATTTAACCGGAATAATAAACTAACTATAAGTGTAATGCTAGAAAATCTTGAAAGTTATATCATAATATATATATCTTAACAGATCTACTAATTTTATAACATTTTTCACATACTCTCTTGTCTTTTTATAACTCGGTGGTTAATTTCTAATAAGGTTCCCCATTTCGTTTACTTTCTGTTAGCTTGGGATTCGGTTTGCCTGAAAATAAAACTGGCAACTGGCATCACTGCTCGTCAGGATCTTGACTTCTAGGTCCTGGATCCTGGCAGCTGGCATTCACGCAGTCAAGCAGCCAAGCAGTCAGGGCAGCCCCACTTGACAACGCTCGAGTGTTCCGTTCCGCTGGCGTGTTTAAGATTAAAGCGCTGCGCCTTGCAACAAAAGTTGCAGTGACAATGGGCGGCCAGCCGTGCGACGAGGACGCCAACGACAACGACGGTTACAAGTGGGCCCCAGGCCCGGGTGCTAGTCCTGGTCTGGGGTCCGGAAGAGAAATACGCTCCCCTTGCAGTCCCACGAACGAAAGTGCTTGAAAAAGAATGGCAGGCGGAATTGCAATGTCAGTGTCTCCGGAGAGGGGAAAAAAGCTGCACAATGTTGCCACATTGCCACTGATGAGGGGCTTGCCGGTGGGTGGCTTCTGGGTGCCCCAGTGAGTGCGTGGCCTTGTCCTTGCTCAGCCAGCTGGCAATGAGCGGTGGTGGCCCCTTGGAGGTCCCCAAGCCGGAATATGTCTGACATAAGTCATTTAAGATAGCTGCTAAACCCAACGATGTTGCCACGATTTGATGGCGCCACAGGATCCCATTGCAAGCCACCAAGGATACGATTTGATTCTTGAGATCAGAACACAAAACAGCTGTGATTATTATTATATTAACAAATGGTCCTGCTTACTGTTACTTTTTAGTAAGTAATAGAGGGAAAGGATGGATAGATAGGTTGATATATGATAAATAGATATAGAGACAGAAAGATAGACAGAGAAATAGAGAGATATAGAGGTAGTTAGACAGCGAGATTGGTCTATAAATGATAAATGATAGATATATAAATAGATAGATAGATATTTAGATAAATTGACAGATAAGTTTTAGGTCAATCTTCTATTTTGGCAGGTCCTCCGAAAGCACCTTGGCAAGCCTTATAATAACATTGAAATTCAGCTTCAAAAGTCATATGAAAGTATGGTTTCTTTTTAGTGTCAAGTTTCCTTTCTCTCGAAAATCCTCTTTTCTGCTTTCCACATCTACTGCGATAAATTTATCAAAAATATCCCCATATTTCACCGCCTAGCTTATAGAAATTTCATAACTTTTTTGTAACATACGGACTATAATATATATTTCTTTGCCTCCAGAACTAATTGGGTCCAAAACATCGTAATTCGTGACAATCGCCATGGGTACCTTGGGAAACACATTGACCCTTCTGAGAGAGCGCCGTCGCTTCGGCCGACAGTGCCTCTTCACCGACCGCAACGAGATGATCCTGAGCATTCAGCCCAGCGGACGCATGCGGCTAAAGTACATCTTGCGCAACCCCATCAACGAGGGGACACAGTTGGCCGACCAGAAGGCACTGTCCTCGATTGTTACCCACAACGTGGCCCTCGACTCACACGGCATGAACCACTTCGAGGGCGGCTGGAACATCAAGGAGGTGAACGTCATGGACGAGGAGTCCACACAGCGCTACCGCAAGAAGGTCGAGAGAGACGACACATGGGGCATTGAAGTAAGCAAGCTAATCCGCGATGTGATGACGATTAGCTCGCAGAACAACTCGATGAACATCTATCAGGACTACTTCACTGATATACCAGATGACATGCTTCGCGGGATCAAGATGCGGATGGACGCCAGGGGCATCAATATCTTCCACGACCTGTGGGTGCCACCGCGCCAGCTGACCATGTGCGAGTGGATGAACAATGACCCGAATCAGTTCCTGCTCACATTCATCAATCGGAGGCCCAATAAGCCCGGCACCAACATCATGCCCGACTTTGGCAACAACAACGCCAACGCCTTCTACGTGTGGGACCTGGACGACTCCATACGCCCGGTGGCCCACTATGACTCCAACAAGATAGTGCTGATCGCCAAGGTGTGCATGCGCGACGAGAGCTACATGGTGGGTGGCTTCAATAACGGCCAGGTGTGCTTCTGGCTCACTGCCGAAATGGGAGCGCCCAAGAGGATCTGCCCACTGGAGGCCTCCCATCACGAGGAGACGTCGATAGTGTGCTGGGTGCACAGCAAGCAGAACACCGAATTCTACTCGGGCTCGCTGGACGGATCCATCAAGTACTGGGACACTCGCGACATGCTGATGCCAGTAAACGAGGTGCTGGCCGAACCGAATCCCAATATGGTGCAGAACCGGCAGGACTCGCACGGCGTAACCTTTATCGAGTTCGAGTACACCATCCCGGTGCGCTACATCATCTGCAGTGACATGGGCTACGTGTTCGTGGGCAACCGGAAGGGCCTGAATCCTCCGGAAACGATTGTAGCTACATATCAGTTGTTCGCCGGCCCCATCCGCACCGTCATGCGCAATCCGTTCTTCGTGAAGAACTTCCTGCTCATCGGCGACTGGCGGGCCCGCATCTGGTCGGAGGAGGTGAAAAATGCCCCAAGCACCTTCTACTTCCGCAGCAAGCACCAACTGATCAGCGGTGCCTGGAGCACCGGTCGCTGCTCGCTCTTTGTCACCGGCGACGAGCGTGGCAACTTGCACTTCTGGGACCTCCTTATGAGCCACCAAAAGCCCGCACTGTCCGTCAAGTTTCCACACGCCATCACGCACTTGGTCTTTCGACCGGACGGGCACCTGCTCACCGTGTGCCTGAAGAACGGAGACTGCATGATTCTTCGGGTAGAAGAGGGCATGCGGAGCGCCACTGTCAAGGAGAAGTCGCTCATGATGGCGGTAAGTTCTTTGTTTGATATATTTGCATGCATATTTGCATATATTTCCTTATTATTATTATTTCTTAGATGTTCGAGCGGGAGATCTCCAGATGCAAGCTACTAGAGGCTCGCGAGGAGGAAATTAAACTAAAGAGGCGCCTGACCCAAATAGTTCAGGAGGAGGAACGCATTTCTATTGAAAAGGAGGCCAAGAAGAAAAAGGGGCAACCTAAAAAGGAGGTCCCGGAGAAGCCACCGAAGGAAGAGGATGAGGCCACTATTTTCCTGAAACTCATTGAGAACGACACCGAGTTCAGCCGTGCTTTGACGGAGTTCAATGAGGCTCTGGACCTCATCGCCGCTAAGCGGTCCAAGAGAGTATTCGTCGTGGAGCATACTGTATTTGAGACGGATCAGAATCGTAATGGAGAGGCTTAGGGCTTAAGGTGCATCCTGTTCTCAAGTACATCTTTCGCAGTATTTTCACATTCCGTTTACTGTACTCCATGTATGCATTTTAATAAACGCACTGTTAAGCAAGGACTGATTAACTGAGACAGTAAATATCACTAATATATTGAATAATTTTTGAATAACAAAATTGAATATGAGACCGATTTCTGCGGCATCCTTGAAAGGTTGAATAAGCCCACCAAAAACCAACCCAAAGCCCACAAAAATCCAATCCTAAGACAAGGTCGGAGCAATCGCAACACTAATATCTTATACAAGGTACGTAAGCTTTTAGGATTATAAATAATTTAAAAGATATTTGATAAAAGAAGGGCATTCCAATAAGTAAAATAAAACACATTGCTTTTGGGGGGAATGGGTATCTAGTGGAATTTTTGAAATACAAATATCTTTATTCCTTGTTTCTTTGATTATGGACTCCAAATCTTTGGCACGTTTCATTTCATTAGCTTCGTGACATTTGTCGTCTGATTAAACGCAAAGGAAAACCCTCACCGTCCGCTCCACACAACCTCCACCTCTGCGATCCACTCACTGCACTCATTCATGCATTCATTCACCATTCACACGCATGCCTTTCCCCGTCACTCTCCACCCAGCTTTTTTCGGCTGCAATGAAAACGCATTGTGGTCGAAATTGTTAACAAAATGTCAAACGGAAACGACGACGACGCCGCCGTTGACAACAGCAGCAACCAATGCAACAGTAACGGCAACAGCAACATCAATGCCACTGAAGCAACATCAAGAAGCTACAGTTGCGATCACATTAATAGTACTGCAAAACCAAGTACTCATAGATTTCTGTTTTTGGCTTACTGGAAAATCATATTCATTGTAATTCCATCTTATGGTAATTAGGCTTATCTTTTAAGTGTCAATATTAAAATTAAACTAAATGAGTACCTTCGAGTTGGTTTCGTAAATATTACAAAGTAAATTGCCTTTAAAATAAGCTGTAAATATAAAGATGTGTAAGAGGATTTATAAGTAAGTACTTATACAGATCCCAATTTATTGTGGTACATACATCCTTAAATCGAATTTTAAAAAGTAGAATTCCTATTTAATAAATCACATTTACTAAGATAATACGGTGTAAATACATTCTGAAACATAAATGGCAATAAGTAATAACTAGATCAATGCATAAGATATTTTTTAGATAGGAATTAGATTATAAGAAAACAAATAAATATGTCAAGATATAAAATATTTTTAATAAGCTTAATAAAAGATTATTGTAGAGTTGTCATTTTATTGTATAATTGTACCTTATTTTAATAAATCATTTAAAAAGACTACTTACATTTTGAACATTACTTAAGAACACCCATATCTTTTCCCTTGCCTGAGCTTTCACTTACTGCTATTGGCTTGCCCCCAGCTGTATGTCGGCGTCGCTGCCCAATAAAACTTCAATAGCCAGCGAAACCATCGACTGATTTTACGCAGTCCGCAGCCAGGCGAGGTCGGTGAAAATCGAGGGGAAACGCACGGGAAGGGGGTGAGTGAGTGGGCGGAGGAGTGGGGGCTACTGATTGTGCGGTTGTTGTTACAATTGCTGGCTCTGTTGTCTCCGCCGCTCTGCTGCCGCCGCGGCAGTTGTTCTTGCAGCTCGCACGTGATGAGTGCAGTAATGAAGGCGGCTGGGCGGGGGCACAGGGGCGGGTTCGGGGTCGCCGGGGAAAACGGTGATTTGGCAATCAAAGTGATTAGCGAGGAAGTGATTGGAACGACGGAGACTGTGGTGCCACAAACACTGGAAGGGTTAATGGGTAATAATAATCGAGGGTTCTGCTGAATTTAAAGTACAAGTGAAAAGCAAATAAAACATTGGATAAAATACATAGTTAATAGTAATGCATATAAGGAAATTTCAATAACTAATGGCAAGTGTAATTATACCTAGAATAGAAAGTGGATAAGAATAAGAAATATTTTTTAATCTATAGATTTCAGATAACTCCTTCAAGTCGGCGGAAAAAGTAGGAATTGATTTAGCAAACCTAATAATTAATTAAGGGTTCTTACTTCACATATATATTTAAAAGAATTTTTAAATGGTATAATATTTTTTATTTTTTATACTTCACCTTTTGGAATCATTAAACAGTTTTAGTACACTTTTTTACATTTATTATCACAAATTTGATATATCTTAAGCTCGCTTCGCTTAAAAGCCTTTTATTGTAACCGATTTTTCTGTGTGTCCACTGTCAATTACATTTAGTAGCTAACAATTTCTGTGACTTTATTTAATTCTGATTTAATTTGAACTTTTAAGCTACATAATTTATAATAAGGCTTAGTAATAATGGGGAAAACATTCTGTTAGAGATTTATGAGCATGAATGAATACATTTTTAACAACCCACATATGTATTTATAATATTTGATAATCGCTCTAATTAATTGCATTAATATAGCGAAATTAATTTATATGTTAGAAATTCCCCCTAATCACTGCCAAGCTGTGAGAAGTCACTATAACCCAATTTGGCGAGAATCTGCTCATATCTAATCCCCTCGAAACACGCCACTGATTTAGCTATGCGACACCTTTAGCACTGTGGCTGCTCGTAGCTTATTTCAGGGGAAATAATGCACGAGATATTGCAGGCACCAGGCAATAGTGTGGCTGGTGCCGCCGATGTTGCCGCTGCCGTTGCAATGCTCTTAATTTCGGGTTTCAGTGGCCGGGGCGCGTCACGTATCTGCTGCCGCTGCGATGTAATTATGGAGCGCACATGTGTTTGCTGATTAGGCGATAGGTGGGCGTGGCACCGATTTGTATGCAGCCCCGAAAGTTGGGGAGCCTTTCGGGTCTCCCCTTTTTTGTGTTGCAGTGGTGCGTGACCGGCAGTTGGAGCGATGTTTGACTTGCAATTAATTGCGAATATATACAACTCATTATCAAATTTGTCGTCGCGAATTTGTGTGTCGTTAGTTGTTATCCGGACTGGATTTACATGGGGAAGTGCGAGAAATGCTGTTGTTGCGGTGTCTAAGAGAGCTATTGACCCTACGTCTGAGGTATGGAGTGGATTCGGGAGTTTTGTCTGGATAAATAGGAATTAATGAGCAGCCATCGATGGGAGGGGGTAGCAAACAATGACGGGCTTGAAGAATAGGAATGTAAGTACTAATCTAATTTAATTTTAAAGTGAAAACAACAAACAATAGAGGAATTGTCAGGATTTATCCTAATGCAATCAAACTCATGTAAGTTTTTCAAGCTGTCTTTCCTTTGAAAAATTATACAAATATTCTTTATTAGCGTAAAGTCTTTTAGATTGAATCCTATTGATAAATATTTACCTAATTGTACTTTAGGCTTAGTGCGAAACAAATCTAGTTAATAATTTAAGTGGCGGTCACATCCAGATTCCTTCTTCGAGTTGTGACTGGTTTCTTCGTCAATGTCAAAGTCATTTGCAAGTTACAGGCTACCTGACGCATTCTCCCATTTAACACCCGTCTCGCCAGCCCCAACTTAACCCATCCTGAACACAATTTGCGTATGCAACTCAACTAACGAGATGGGCGGCATGAGTGGCCTCTTCCACTCCTCTCGTGAAATGCAAACCAATTTGCGGCAAGTGACTGGGTTGCCATCGTGACACATGCCGCGGACATGGCCTGGGCCTTCTCCTAGTACACTTGGCAAAAGATGATGTTGGTTATTAAATAAATAAAATAAACTCTTGAAGGCTATAATAGGAAGGAAATTATTATTTGTTTTAAATCTTAGGTGGACAAGCAGTGGCTTTTTCTTTTCGTGATGTGTTATGTGCGATAAATTAAACTATACAGAAACAATGACACTGAAATTCAGCTTTAAATAGGCGGCGAAAATGGATCAATGCTGCTCTCTCCAGAATCTAAAAACAAAATGTGTGGAAACACGATTCCTATGAAGTCCCAATATTAAAACAAAGGACACCTGTTCATTCCTAGTCGTTATTTTTTAAATCTTACAAAATACTTTAGAATTCTTCTTCCAACTTCGACGCTTATCTCCTCCGAATGTCGCACAATTGTTGACCTTCTTGCAACTTAAATTTTGTTTGCGTGTTCTTTTCGCGACTCCCTGCTTTCGACTCGAATGATGTATTGCTTCCGAATATGATGACGAGGCGTGTTAAGGAGGGAAAAATCTGGACTGAAATCTGGGACTGCGCCGGCTGGAAACGGCGACCGGCAGTCGCCGCCGTTGACGTCAGTCGTGTCATGGGCCACGCTGGAAATTTATTGCCACAGTTGTTAAGTACGAAATGCGTCGTAATTAGTTGCAACTTGAGTTATTTGCGCAACAATGCAGCCCCGGGGAGGGCGGGGGCAGCGGATCCAGCAGCAGCCCTAATGAGGCTCTCCCCATTCGCACATTAGACACGTACGTCTCTGTTCTTTGCTTACATTTTAAAATGCATAAATTTGAGTTTGCCATAAATTTCATGGTCCGCCGTCGGCTCCGCCACTAGCGGCATGCCAATGAGTGAGTTGCAGAACCCGGGCCCGAGCTGGCTCTGGTACTGCCAAATCGCGACTCTCGCCGATTTATCAGGAAATTGTTTATTATATTGTGGGAGAGAGAGAGAGCTTTTTATGTGCACCCTCGCATCGCGGGCGACGCATGCTTTATGGCCAGTGACATCCCCAGGACCACCCTTTGCCTCACCCTCTCTCTCTCCCTCTCTCTGGGCCATATGTCTGGGCCAAGGCGTGGGAAAGTTCCCCACAGGCCAACGGCCAGTGATGACTGGGATTCTGATTTATGCCACCGATTGGTGCTATATAAACGTGCCAGCGATGTGGCAAGATGGAAAGTGGAGCCTGCTCATGGGGTGACTATGGGTTATGAATTGTAATTTTTTGGCAATCATAAACCCAACAGCAGACCCCTCATAGGGCAGTCTTTCAGAAAACAATTTTTACTTGAACTCCATAAGCATATAATCTAAAAGAGGCCAATGTACTAAGTATTAGATATAAATGGCTTAGATAAATATGAAAAATGTCATTGTATGAAACATACTAATAGCTTGTTTCTCCACTTTAGCCTTAAGATGAAGGGAGTACAAAAATATTCTCCTTGTCAGAGATCTGCAATTTGTGCCCCGGCTAATGTTTACTCAATCCCCGACCAGGCGGGACCGAAATAGAGCAACTTCCAGCTCCCACGCCAACTCCCCTCGATCTGAGCCTGCTGTGTGTGTGGGCCACCCATGAACCCGCCAAGTATTTGTCAGAAATGATTTTCACGTTGCTACAAAAACAGAGGATCCCGTTTCCAGGCCCCAAACTCCAGAGTCCGGACATCCCCACATGCGACACGACGGAGTCTGTTCCAATTATCCCGCGCTCGAATATCAAATTAAGTGCCCAATGCTATGACAGTTTTAATGTCTTTAGCACCATAAAAGCCGTGCACCCATAAAAGGGGTGGAGTGCTGCAGAGATGGAAAAAACCAGCGGAGAGGAAACATGGGTATTTGTATAAATATAATCAACGGATGGAGCAACTAAAAACTGAAACACAACCACAATGGCTGTGGAAATCCGAGGAGGGCAACACCTACGCAATAACCCGGGAATTCATCTCTGTCGGAGGGGCGGAAAAATAAAAGACGACATGGAAATTCCTTTCTCTGTCGCCGTGAAAAATGCTAAATTTTACTTTTCACGGGTTGGGGAATAATTTTTCATAAATAGGCAAAAATGCGGTTGGGATTTCTCACCCAACCCCAGAGGGATTCCCAGCGAGGAGGGGGCAGTGGAGTCTCCAACAGCTGCTGGTAATTAATGTCTGGCCGCGTTCAATGCACTGGATAATCGCGCGGCTGGGGCCACAACTCTTTCCCCCAAAATCTCGACAAATAAATCTCTGCCGAGGGTGGATGCCGGAGTTATTCCTCCTTAGCCTCAATATAAATGATAGTCCTGGGTCGCAGGACTGCGATTTGTCGGCGTTGGATGCGAGTCAGCCAAAGGATTCCTCCTCCATTTCCCCGCAAGCCTGAACTTTAATTGACTTGAGTAAAAATATTAGAAGAAAAGAAAGAGCTTTGTGTTTGTCCAGCTGGGATGACTTGGATCCTTGGGATATTTACAGACGTCACCAGGGAAAGTGCGTCTCATAAGGGCCTGCTAAATTTTCATTATAATTTTTACAAAAGTTGTAAAATAGTTGCTAGATTTTGGTTTATAAAGTTTCTTACTTCGTAGTCATTAGTAGAAGCTTTTAAAAAATGGCTTAAGCCAAATTTCCTATTTGGCTCGTATTTAATTACTTTCTATTACCTAATACTTAAAGGAGGATTCCATTTATGGGCAGTATTAGTGGCTATGAGTACACTCCACTGGTTATTCGCTATTTTTAGTCGCTAGTCAAACCGTAATCCTTCGTGTGTGGGTTTGTGCCACAACAATGCCCTGGCCTCCCCCTTCCACAATCCTGCCACAGATGTTACGGGTATGACGATGTTGTGCGTCCGTTTTAACTAAGTTCTTTGTCAATTTTACGGCCCGGGTCCATCCATTCCATTGGGCATTATCTGTTCCGGCACCAGGCGGCGGTGGAGGGGCTAACCACTCTCTATTCGCACTAAAGCCGCGATACAATAAACCAACCGTCCCACCAGACACGCATATTGAGCAATCAAAGCCAACTGTGCCCAGCTCATGCACTGCACGAAAATTGACTATGTCACTGAAAAAGAAAAAAAAGAGTATATAGTTATTTACCCAGGTAAACGTAGTATACAATGTTAATAACTAGATTACGAAAATAGATAGCCTTCGACTAAAACAAGTCAAAAAAGGGATTATCATACAAATACGATCAATTTCGTGCAGTTATTTTCTTTTAGATAAATAATAAACATTCCAAATTTTTTAAAACGGTTTTAATATGAAAAAATAAAATATATATAGTTTGCATTTTCCTGGAATGCATTTAGCAAGCTTTCATAAAAATATTAGTCAGGCAGTGTAGCCCCGATAGTTCCATTTAGCCAGCTTCCTGCCCGCTCCTCTCTAATTCCATGTAGTGGGTTCGTTTGCATTGTCGCTTCTCGTGCGCTTCATCAGTTCCCTCTACCTCTGGCTTCTCAGTCTCCCCAGCATCCTCCTTCCATCTCTTGTTTCGCGCTTTTGAGTTGTTTTACATTTTTAATTGAATTTTCGCCATAGTTTGCATTCTTTTACAGCACTTGATGCTCTCATGGTGTAGTTGCAGTGCCAGCTTCACTCTGCCTCGTTGCCTGAATATTTTGCTGGCTTAACGCTGTTTCCATTAGAATTTACACTTATTCATTAGTTGCAGCGCAACATGCAACAGCTGCTGCAGCGAAGTGTAATAAAATTTTATTTCATTATTCGAGACAATTCATTAGGCGAGCCAGATACGAGATTGCCATGGCTGGCAAGCAGATGCAAGGAAGTGTCATTGTGGATGGTAAATATTATTAAGCTTTTTCTGGGTATGAAAATACATATTTAGACACAGAAAAATTCGTTTTTTTTTATCAATATTTAAAAAAGAAAAAATGAAAGATATGCTGAATCATGGCCACTTGAACATGTTTTACTTAGTAAGGTCTCGTACCCTTACTTTTAAAATCCCTGGAAACATTCTGACCAAATTATCTTAATCACCAGTTAAGCTTTCCGTAAAGGAATTCTTTGAGAGAAACTTTAAAGGTAAAATTCGGCTCTAAGTAAGTAATCCTTACACCTTTCCCAAAATGTATCAGAATAACCCACTTTTATGCTATATTATTTTTACAGGTTTTTAAATAAAATGTAAGTTTAACTTCCCACAAGATACCTCGACATGTATTTATTACTTAAAATATTTTAGCACCATTTTAAAGTCGTTCATTCCATTTCTTCCGTTCAAGGATGTGAACATTCCATCGGCACAGATGTGGCACAACAATTTCCCCATACCTTGGCAGCCGGATCCTCCTCCTTCCTGTCGCCCACTTAACATACAAACGAAAGACTCTAATTTTTCCCATCATAAAATTCATGTTTGTTGCCCGTCCCGTGGGGTCAAGAAATGGAAATGAGCAGAACTCAAGGAAAATGCGGCTTGCCAAGGCGTTCGCCTTTTTTAACGGCCACTTGAAAATGAATTCCTACTTGGGTGCTTATGTTTTCGAAAATGTGTGGCCCATAAAAACATAAACAGAACGTAACCGAAATTTTACAGAAATTGCACGAGTGAAATGCGAGTTGGTGGGCAAGGAGCGGGCGAATGTGGCGGGAGGCACATCTGCATATTATTAATGACCGGTAATTACCTAGGCGGAGTCTGAGGTGGAGACTCTTTGCTCGAGAGGCCGGAGCTTCGGCGCTCCGGAGGTTCCTGAGAAATGGCGCACATCACCGACAGGGGCGCCTCGTGCAATTTCCCGGCTAATGACTGGCCATCCCAGGCGGCGAATACGAATACGAAGACGAAGGCCCGACGCAGGATTCTCGAGGGGAAAGGAAGAGTAAAGAATCTCTCTGGCCCCAAAAAGTTTCCGCTCGCCGAGTGATTCATGTGTTTATAAACTGCTCACACTCCGCATCGCTTCTCGGTATTCGCTTGCCCACAAAAAATAGCTGGGAAATAAATAAAAACTTCAACAAATATAAATTAAAACAAACAAATTAAGAATAGTTCTTCGACTGCATGTCGCTGACGTATTTATGGTACAATTAAAGTGCGTGTTCCGAAGACCTCGGGGCCGGAATGATCGAAATGTGTTTCCGTCTTGTTGCTGCCGATGAAAAATACCAGCTTCCCAATATGAAAATCCCCAACCGATGCCAATGCCCATGCCCCCATTTTCACAATTTATTCCTCCCAACCCTTCTGGGGGAAAATGGAAGCAAGCTCCCGGCGCTCCGCAAGTTTCACGTTAAAAATAATATTGATCTTCAGTGGAACGAAGTGTTAATAAAATATTTTTCTTCAGCCTCGGCCTGCGCTCTCCGCTCGCCCTTCGATTCGTTTTTAATGAAATTTTCGTAATTCGTCCATAAAAAAGTCGGGAAAATAAAGAAGCGAGGGAGGAAAATTATTTTTCCCTTCAATTATCATGACGGTTTTACGATGCCTTAATGTTGAAATTATGTCCCGCATCGGATAGTTGTGGAAGTTGGTCGTAAAAATATTATGGTTATATATGCCCGATGATTATATGATGAGATTGTCCGGCCAAGAACTGTGTCCCCAAGAAGCGATGACACGTTTAAGCTCAGACAAGATTTACAATTTACCAGACAATGTATGGACAAGCCAACTTTACGACTTTACTATGGGATGGGTGTAGGTATCAATATATGTACATTGTACATGTATGCTGAAAAAGTTCAAAGTAAATGAAATGGTCTTCAAAATAATATTATACATTATAAAGTACTTATGATAAAAAGTAAGTAGAAATTAATTCGAAATTTTGTATGGGCACAGTAAAAACGTATAAAGAGTGATTGGGGAATAATAACACAGTGAACAGAGATTTGAGACTTTTTCTAATAATTTCTTAAATATTTAGAAGTTATATCCTATTTTCTTATTAGTATAAGATCAAATAATAATTAGACTTACTTAATTTTCGATTATAAGCAGTATTAACAAGTATGCAAGCCCTAGGACATATTAAAATATATTTAATAAAATATCAGATAATCAACCGTAAAGGGGTCTTTACAAGGTGAGATAATAGTGATGATAGCACCTTCAACTCAGAAATTTCCTATGTCAAATTTTGTGATAATTAATACAAATATTAAACAAATAAAAATGCCAAATAATTAAATGAATTTCTAATTCGCCACGGACTTTTTACTTCCAAGGCAGCTTAATGCTTTTCCGAAATTTAACAAATAATTATATTTCATTAAGCAACTATCCTTTTTTTGTTTTCTTAAACAATAATCATGTAATATGTAAACATATATTTTGCAGCTGAAATATATTTATTTATGTTCTAAAGAATAAATTACTATAGGTTAATAACAAACAAAATTTTCTCTGCCGTAATTACTGACTTATAGAATTTCACTGCATCGATGTGGTTTTTGTTCATAATAGTTGTATATTAATTAATAAATTCATGGATGAAAGTCGCGATACCATTGTTAAAGTTAATAAATTATGCAGTAGGTAACTCAACAGGCGACATGGAAAATAGAAAGCGATGCCTTTCGGATAAGATAAGGACTTGATCGAGATACACTTACATGTGCCATGTAGGCTTTTGGGCCCGGTGAGTCTTCGCCCCGTCTAATCTTTCATAAGTCCCGGGGTAACCCGAAACTATAAGGCCCACATATCGCTTCTCATCTCACCTAAACAAGCCATAAACCAAATGACAAACGATGCCACATAAATTTTCCCACTACCCAGCGGACTCCGCCCGAGTTCTTTGGGAAAACTTATCAAAACATTTAGGCAGAATAAACGCCTGACAATAAAAAGCGCGACAAGATGAAGAAAGGAAAGCTCCTAATAAAAATGCAGGGAGATAATCAAGCGGCACGATAAACAACGGCGATAAAAAATGAATGCGGAACAACTTTCTTAATGAGCTGCCAAAGGCGGTCATTCCCCAATCGAAGCACTCGAACTGGAACTGGGCCCCGAACTGGAATGGAATGGAAAACTAAATCAAATTTGAATAAGAAATGGGCCCGGATGGCTGTGAAAAGCCAATCGAAAGGCATTTCGATTGGATGCCAACAACCGAGGCCAGGCAGTGTGATCAAGTGATTTCGGCCCCGGGGCATGTAGCCCCCCGCCCCGAGTTCGTAGTTCCTAATCTTCGATGATCTGTAGGCGGCTGCTGTGCGGCCGTAAAACGCTTATCCCCAGGTCCCCAGGTCCAAACTGGGTCGATTGGATAAAGAAATCGTAATTAATTAAATTTATGCGACATGTTTACAGTTTTCATTGTCTGGCCCTGCACAAATTTACATAATTTTCCATGCCCCTCGGAGAGGGATCAGAATCAAAGTCAAATGTTGCGCCCATTTGTGGGTCGTAAAACGAACTAGTTCGCTTTGATTTTAAATGTTAACAATGGTCTTTTATGGGCAACACACTTTAGAATGGGATTTGATGGATAAATCCGTTGGGATGTAAGCTTAAATTAATGATTCAATTATGTCGACTATAGAACAAACTTTAGCGGGTTCCTGTTGGAGTCCTTAAGACACAGTATTTGCTAGTGCTTTTACGTTTAGGTTCAGATAAGTTCATATTGAATATGAACTATAACTTCATAATTTTGAATAATTCCTTACATGATTTACATAAATTTTTAAAAATGAATTTATCCTTCAGATTTTGTGTAGAAACTTAGAAATTTTAAGCTCTGCCTCTTTATTTAATTAATTAAATTCCGACTCCTTTTTATTTGTCTTCTAAGAAAGTGGGGAGGCCAACGTATCCCGAATTTCAATCAAAATTGGCCACGCTCCCTCCCAACCTCATTGGCCACTCCCTTTAAATTCGATCACCTGGGTTTATTTAGGCCGCAACCAGCCTTTTTCGCTACTCCCTTTACACACAATGTTTTAAGTTTCTACTCACAACCGTCAATTACTTTAAATTTGACAAGAGCCGCCTCCATAATTCAGAGAGCCAAAAAGCCCCAAGTCAGCGGAATGCATCATTCACCAACCGCCGGACGTATTGCTCTGCAGGTAGCCAAAAATCCCCAACACAGTGTCCAGAATCCAGTCCCGTTCCCCCGAAAAAAAGCAGCCATCGGACGGCTCCAGCCTGAATTATTAATTCCTCCGGCCCGCTGGCCGTCTGCACTGCAGGTGATTTTGCTAACAAGACCGCTGTGGATTCCGATGGGGTCATCGGATCGCTGATGGGTGTGCGGGGCGGCAAACGCACGAGGGGCAGACAAATTCGATGGGGGGCAATAAATTCCCATTTAAAGGCGACTCTCTTTGGAGCCGGCTCTGGCTGATTAGAATGTTTATGAGCTGTGGACCGCGATGGGGATTGGAAACATAAATATGTATGGATTTTCGGTCTGCTTTTGGTGGTTGTTGGTTTTTAGGACATCTTAGCCTGGTTTTCTTCAGGTAGCTTTTACAATAAATGGTTTTATACACTGAAAGTAACAAAATGTTCCATTGAGCTTCAATTTCCTCCCTCCGCTCTCATATATAGACCCCTCAATTGGTCTTAAGCTGCAATTAAGATCTCCTTTGTGATCATGGGTCGCGCCCCTTTTCCGGCCTCAAGTGCCAGTAGAATGGGCAATGGTGACTGGTAATTTTTCACACATCTGCCGAGGGCTTGGAGTAGATCCTACCCTGCGCCTCCGTTCCCGTGCCCATTCAGTCAAATCAAGAGATGTGACAAATGAACTGTCAAAATAATGCCAGCGACGAAAGGGCACCACGACACATATGTTGGCTCCGCTTCTGGAGGAGTATCTGGATGTGGATCTGGAACAGAGCCTGGGACTGCAACTGGGTGTGGCTTGATCTCGTTTTGGTGGCCCAACTATCAAGTGCTGACAGCTGAGTAAGCCGCAGGCAGCAGACAGTTTTATCTTGCCATCCTGTCGGCAATTTGTAAGCCCAACAAATGAGCAAGCCACCGAGGGTATTAAGACTTTGAGATACTTCCTAGTGAGATTAATTAAGATCACTGATTTACTGGTAGGTTCAAGGAAAATTAGACTTGTACCCCGTTTGAAACAGCATTTTGAGATCGTAAATAATAACAAATTAAATCTTAAAAGGTCCCCCTTTCTTAGCATTTAAAAATCACCATTAGATTGATAGAATTAGTTAGTTTTGGGTTAATACATAACCTCAAAACTAAGACAGATGTGCATTGATTCATGAAAGAAAAGATCGGTATGTCTACTCTATATCGATATTTAAAGCGAAGTTCGATAAGAATATTTAAGCATTGCAGGATATGTGTTTGCTAAGATAAGCTTAAACGTAGTTTAAATTTTCATTTTTGGGAATAAGATTAAAAAGTTATCGAAAATTAACTTATGAAGATGCTTAAAGTATATCTGTAAGAATCGATATTTTTCGACATTTTCAATTTCGATAAATGATTTCATATTTTCGATATGAAATTCAGCGCAATATACTTTCCGATATATCATATCGCTCTTCTCCTTTAGATATTCGCTACTTGTATCTGCTTTTTAGTTCTCTCAGATACCACCGAAGATCACTTAAAATTATCCTCTGTTAACTCAATTATTTTACAGTAGCTTGTAGTTTTCTTCGTCCCAGAACTCAAAATATTCGTTATCGTTCAGTACCGCTTATATAATTAATTTGAAGAGCTTTCTGGGTTCTGGGGCCAGTTATAAAACACTTAATAACGTGCTTCCTGGCTAAGTGAAAATCACTGGGTCCAGGGACCCAGATCGGAATCGCTTAATCGATAGCCCAAGTACAAGCTCGTTAAGAACACGGAGCAAACAAAGATCAACTGACGGAGCAAAACGGGCAGTCAAAACAAGAACGCAGACGGAGATGAAGATGGAGATGGCGATGCAGCTGGAGCTGGAGTTGAAGAGCTGGACTTGCAAGAGAAGCTGGTCCGAAGACGGAGTGAAAGACTAACGATGCCCGATGTTTATCGCGCCTTCGGCCAAGCTGGGATGTCGGGCGGACAAGGTGCGGAGAGAAAGGGTTCATTATGGCCTTTATGGCCGAAACCCTCGACCGGCAGGCAGGGCACGTACAAACTCGAGACCGGGACCCTAGAAAGGGTCTCCAGAATAGGCATTCCCTGCACTCCCCGCAGCGAGCTGTTATTTATCGTGTTCTGTTGCTGCACAGCCAGATTGCCCTGTTGTGATAATAATGCGAGACATCGGCTGAGGCAGCGAGCAATCAATTAAAAAGGCAGTCAGCCCAGCACCTTTTCCCCGGCCTTCTTCCCCTGTTTTATATGGCAAAAACTTCCCTGGAAGTGTTGGAATCCGTGGGGTAATGAAGCAATTCTTAGGAGAGCAGACGACCGATTTCGGGTCAGAGATTACGCTTTGTGAGCGCGTTTCCCTTATCGCCCGGGTTCATGTAGGCCAGCTGCTGATAAGAGAGAGGTTCGACGAAAAGCCGTGATTTATGGTCAGGTGCAGCAGCCCTGGCACCGGTGCACGTATCGATAGTACATGAGCAAAGGGCGCTGCCAACTCACACAAAGAGTGTAAAAAACTTGAATTTTTCATGGCTTATAACGACTTCATATATTTATTTTTATAAATTTTAACCAAATAAACAAATTAAATCTAGAATAAAATAATAAAGGAAATATAAGTTAAAACGAACCATGAAGGTTACAATTATTTTGTTATCAAATATACACATTTTAAGCTCATAAATGTTATTTAAGGTGCCTGGTAAGCAAGCAAGCTTTGAGTTTAAATCAATCTAGATTTTAAGATAATAAATAAAATATAACTATTTTTTTATATGTTTGAATTGATTTACAAATAAGACAAAAACACCTCTCACCAAAATAAAATTATAGTGACGATTGCACCTTTAACTTTAAAAAAGTCTGATGTCCAATTTTGTGACAATAATTTTTTTTTTTTATGAAATTTTGTTTATTTAATTAGTTTCTACAATGGCACTTAGCTCATATAACTAAATGACTCGTCTTCAGATCAAGAATTAAACTTGGCTTGAAAACCTGGGTATTCTGCAAAACCTCACAGTTTAAATTTTGAAAAAATGTTCTATCGGCTTCACCATCATTTCTTGTAAACTAAATAATGTATATATAAGTAATCGAATTGTGCACAATACCGTTGCTCATCGTCACTACGTGGACGACCGCCTACAGTGATTACAACGTTTCGACAACGTTAAATTATTCTAGTACTGAGATATTTATGACAGATGCAGCTTAATCTTTTCAACATTCAAAGACTTTTCTCACATTTGTAATTCATTTTACAAACGATGTAAAAGAATTAACAAAAAAAATAATTACTTTAAAGTATCAAGGGTGGATCGTTATTTTAAATGATTTGCTAATCAATATACGTCTGAAAACATAATTTTTCACAGTAACCATTATTCATTATTCCTAATAACGTTTACTTTTTCAACGAATCAGGTTTCATTTCCACAACGACAAAGGACGGTCGCGTATGTAATTATGCAAATGGCGTTTGGACTGTTTATCATAAACGCGTAGAGTTGACATTAATCATTTAAACGATTTTGGTTACATGTGAGAATCTTTTCCGAAATCGTCTTTTCAGTGGTGACTGGCGCCAAATGACAGTTTTTCCTTCGCTTTGATTTATTGCCGTGTGTGTGTTTATGTGGAAAATATTGTATAAATGATTTATAATCCTTATCTGAGCAGGCTGATCGTGTTCGGGTCATGAGATAGCCCAGGGAAATACCCAGAAAAAAACGTTGGAATAGAAGGGGAGGGAACGCAGGTAGTTAGACCACTTCCATATGCCGTTTAACCCGAGAAAACCTTTCAAAAGTACTCAAAATAGTGGAGCCCTATCTGCATCCCACAAACTTTCACGGCGAACGCCCCGAAGGCTCGAACGTGGAGCATATTTCTCTCTCTCTTGCAGGCCGGCCTGCGATTATCAATTAAATGGGCTATGGCGATGGCGAGGGCGAGGGCGGGGGTGAATGTGTGTCAAAGTTCAGGCATTGGAAACGTGCTGGCCGCAAAAATCCACAGGCCACAAAGGAGCCTGGTGAGCCTGAGCCCGAGGGGGGAATGGGAAGAAAAGGCACCCACACTCCCCATCTTTAGACCCCAACCCTCCCCCCCTGTTGACAAGTACTGTGAGTTATGGCCATGGCAAGCAAATAATTGCGAAATTACATTTCCCTCGTCTTCTTCCGCCGGCCAGTTGTAACTTGGATCGAAGTTTACACTGGGCTGCAAAATAAATGCTTTTAGATAGAAACAAAAAAATATATAAAAATTATGTAAATGATATATATAGTTAAGCATTTTGAACTATAAAGCTTATATCAATAATAATTTGATTTTTATTAATAATGGCACAAAAGTAATAAAATTACTCAGGAGACGATACTGTTGAGGAAGTTGTGAACGTTTTAAACAGCTGTATATTCAGGCAAACCTTTGACTTAAGGATATTTGAGGCTTAAATCGCTTTTTGATAGTACATGTTTATAATCAAGATTATCCACATATACGTAAGCTAGAAATAGAACAAAGGGGATAGATGTGAGAAATGTGCATTTGACGCCAGAGTCGGGACGTATTAATTTACTGATTTGCGAGTCAGGCTTTTGGGCATCACTGATATAAATGTACATGTATATATGTAAATATTTTTTCTTCCCCAAAATCCTTACTTGGTTGACCAGTGTCATTTCTTGGGTCGGCCTTTTGGTCAGTTCGATATGAAAATGCCTACAAATTGTTGCTGCCATTGTTGCCGAACAGACAGTCAACTACAACAGTCGACCGTGGCTAGTCAGCAATCATCTGTTGGGCGGAGAAGAAGTCAAAGGTAGTTGGCGCTGGACGATGGCGGGGATGGGGGCTGGCAGGCTTTCAACATAAATTTCCATTAGATTGCAGCAAGTTGCATGTGGCATGAAAGTTTCGCCACAGCCACAGGAAATATCTTTCGCCGGCCGCAAATAATTCTCCACGTTTGCGTTCGCACTTTGACATCTGGCTCGGGTCGACTTTCGAGCTGGGAAAACGGGGGATGCATCCCATGTATGCAATTGGGGTCTTCGGGCCTGCGATGCACTCACCGCCTGGCTCTGGGGGGATATTATAATATTTGTCTCTTTGTTGACATTAAAATGCAATTTATGCAGCGTCATTATTATCAAAGTTTGAGTTCTGCCTGGGATGGCAGGCAAGGCAAGGCAAGCCAAGGAGTTTTGTGTGGGTAGACCTGGACCTGCTCCCGGGCCTGCGAGTCGGGACTGGGGTCCTGTGACAGTACATGCACTGGAGAAAATTTATAGCTTGCTTACAATATTATTAACTTCATTTTGATTTTTGAATTGATTTCTGATTTTAAGCCACAAGGAAATGTTTAGCAGATACATGTATTAAACATTATTAACACTGTTTAAATGAATACAAAATTATTTAAGTTAGATGCATAAATCTAAGAGATATTTTAAAATGTTCTGCAACTATTTAAATTACACTTTTAACAAAATATGTACTATTTTATGAAATAGGTTAAGGGAAAGACTCTAAACTTGCTCTGTAAAATAATAACTTCTTTATAGCTTGTGCTCTTATGAACAATAATCGAGAAATAATACCTATTATAAACTAACAATAAACTCCTTGCGATTACCCCTTTAACTATGCCCTTTTAAATAATCAATATTAACTCCTTAATATTAGTTGTGTGAGAATCCATATAGGAAAGATAACACCATATACTCGTTGACACAAATGCAAAGCAAACACTTAATTATTGTGGCTTGCCAAGCACTTATAAAAGATAAAAACTTTTCATATTTCATGCAGCTGCTGGCCGAAAGCTCGAAACTTTTCCGAGTGTGAAACTGAGGATGCAGGTTTGTGCATTTTTATGCGGCAGTTATTCGAGTTTATCGTGTGTGCTGACTCGAAAGATTTTTGCATTTTATTTAATGCACTTTCGGGCCGAGCACATTTAAAGCAAGGCTCTGATTCGACCGAAAGATACACACACACGTAGTATACGAGCGTGTGTATCCGAGATGCATTCCTTTGAAGAGCACCTCCAGCTGCTAACCGCAGACCCAGGGCCCCGGATCCTCGTCGGAGTTATAGTATTCGTATTCCTAGGCGTGGCCCGACACTGATTGCCTCTCAGCGGGACTGACAGGCCGAAAATTGAAATTGAAAAATACGCACAACATTCCCAGATACGAGTGTAGCTGCCCCGAAAATGTTCGGAGAGAAAGGGGCGTGCCTGTCAGCCCGTCGAAAGTGTCACGCTGTCTTTATGAAAGGTCACGACGGGAAATGGAAAATTGGTTTGTTTTCCCACTCAGGTAGAGGCGAAGGTGAAGGTGAAGGCGGGCCGAGGACTCTGAGCCGCCAAGGTGATTAGGTCACAACAAAATGTCCCTGTCCCTGTGCCCGACCCTCCGGAGCGTGGAAATCGGATTAGATAGGGCTTAATTGAGGTCAAGCGGCGGGTTAAGTGGAAAATTGAGTACTCAAAACGAATCAAGTTGGGCAAACTAATAACAATTCGGATGTGCCTGCTGCCGCAGCAACAATCAAAACTTTTAATGCAACTCTCGGTTCAGGCTGTTCAGACTGTCCAGGAAAATGCCGAATGGAAGTGCAGAAGTCCAGCCGGCCTGGCCGGCAATTGCAGTTGATTAAGCCGAGGCACAACAACTGCAATTGCCCAGCACCGCAAACAATAAATTCTGGCCAGCAAGCAGGCGACGGGGGCTCGGCCGAACTAAGCGCCACAAAAGTTTAGCCAACAATAATTTCGAGTTAACTTTGACACTTGCAACTGGAACTGGGCCTCGAGCGGAGTTGGAGTCGGAGTCTGGGATTCCGGCCCGAGGAGACCGCCTGCCAGGAGGAGCCGGAGCCTGCCGGCTTACTGCAAATGCAGTTGTCATAATTTTGCATTTCCCCCGCCGGACTGTCCTGCAATTTGTCCCATCTCCGACGGGTCGGGTCGGGACGGGACGGGACGGCCTGCTGTGACTTCTGCCAAAGTTGTGTGTTTGGGTCTTTTGTGTTTTCGCAGGCGGAGATGTCGGGCTTATTGTCGGGTGACAGGACAGGACACAACCACTACTCTCCGGTCGCCACAGCGCCACAGGTGCCAATGTACAGGTGCTCGCAATTGCACAGAAAACATTTTGATAACTTTCTCGATCGATGTTAAGGGAGGTGCGCCTGGAGCATAAGTTAGTAACTTTTAGAAGTCAATAATTTCTTAAAAATTCTCAAAAATATTCTGCACATTTTCACATAGCTTTTAAGAGATTAGAAGTTGACCTCAGAGGTCCCCTTATGGATCTTGTATAGTAAGATCCCTGATTTCTCCGTGTGTGCGATTGCAGATGCTGGGTCCACTTTTCAGCTTAGCCTTCAGCTCATTACGCGTCGGCTTACGTGGACCCAATAAAAGTGGGTCAAATCATAGCGTGACTGGCAGCCACTAAATGACCAAACAGGCCACTGGGAGCTTGTAGATGGGCGTTTGGGAGCTGGGAGCTGGGATGCGACCCCCAGTGGAGACATAAATCCTGACGCTGCAGTTGAAAAACAATTTTCCACGGGTATGCTAAACATCTCGCCGGGCGAATGGGGACGGGGACGGGGACGGGCCAGGGACACGTTTAAGCTGACAAACGATGCCCGGCGTCTGTCCAGACTCAGATTTGGAATCAGATTCGCATCCAGAGACGCCAGCGATGGCCCTGATGATGGGGACGATGATGATGAGCCGGCCCAGAATGCAGTGTCATGTCTGCACTGGCGGGGCTGCCGGGGGGCGTGGCATGTCACATGGCGGGCATCCTTCAGCAAGCACTGGCAGAAAAGTCTGAGTCACTGATGCACAATAAAGTCTATGGAAATTGGATTAGCTAGTAGTTTATTTTTCTGCCAGTGTCCGTTTTTAAAAGCGCCCAACTGCAATGACTTCGCACATTTCAGGAGACAGCAACTCGTGGACGTACCTCATCCTTAAAGGCTTAAAGGGTATATGGCATTCGTGAATTTTTGAATTTATTTAAGGAAATTAATATAAAGAATATAATATAATAATATAATTTTAGAGGCATTCATTATAATCTTAACCCTATAGTCAAAATAAAGTAATGGTTGTGAAAATATCAAGTAGAAAAATAATACTACTGACAACTTAATCAATATAATTAAATCAGATCAAAAATAAAATGTATTCTTATTTGATAAATCGATAAGGGATGGTATATATATCGGTTTACCAATCCGGTATAATAAGCGAAGGTCGATACATAAATCGACACATTAACGTTGCGATACATATGCCATAAATCGATTTTCTATATGCTAGATCATTGTCTTAAATAAATACATGTAAAGAGGTTATCAAAAATTAAGTCTTCCAGCTTAACTATAATTGGTAAAGAAATCAAATGAATAAAAATCATAATTTCTGATACTTTTTGTACGATAATTTAGATTATCGAACGTAGAACTCGATGTTTTATATATTTAGAAGTTCGATATGTATATGTGTGTATCAAACTTTACGTTATTTTCCATGAAAGCTTGATCGCGATATCCTAATCTATATATAGTATCCTACACATTGCCTCTCTATATAAATTCCTAATCTCTGGCAATTTCTTCATTTGTTTTTGGGGGTATCTTTTAGTCGACTTCGGCGTTGTTGTCTCTGATTTTTTCTGCGCCCCGCCATCGCCTGAGGTTGCTGCGACATGTTGCTGGTGCTGATGCAGCAACAGCAGTAACAGCAACAGCAACCGAGCAGCAGATGTGGAAAAGATGAGGGGTGGGGCGGGGCGGCAACAGCAGCCACGGCAGCAAAATGCAAACAAGTATGTCAAAAATCTGCATGTCTGCCACCACTTGCTGCCTGCCGCCTGCCGCCTGCCCCATGCCGCCCGCTGTCCCGCAAGGGGACAGCAACAACGGGCGACACGAAATCGCCTTTTTAATTTATTGCACAAGTGCTTTAAGAGCCACGGCTCCTCCCACTCCCTCATCCAATCCCACTCCCGGCTGGGCTCCATTTCGGTGCCGCTGGCCTTAAGCAGCAGGAGGTAAAAAATATGACTTGCCTGGTTATTAAATTACAACAACGGGCTGCGCGACTCACACTGAGAGAGACACAAAAATTATTCGAAAGAAAAATGAAGATGGAGTTGAGAGCTGGGCCGCGAGGAGGCGGCGGCGGCGGCCAAGATTTCATGTCTTCTCATTTCCACTGAAATTATTTGCATAAGTAACGCGATACGCGACGCAAACAAGCAGCCTCCAAATACCCGGCCGGATGAGATGCCGCCCAAGCACGATCGTTTGGGCCAAAACGCCAGCGAGGCCATGCGTCATGCACGCAGTTTATTTTTTTCAAGGAGCAGAGGTGGGTCCAAACGGCAGCCCGGGCCGGAGGAGGATCGGGCAGGAGAGGTTTTGAATAAGGATAGTTCGGTTGAGGAGGAGGTTCAAGGGAGGAATCAACTTGAAGAGTTGCTGTCTACGCACTCAAAAATCCAGAATTATTCTTTTCGAGTGAATGTTCTTGAGCGAAGTTTATAAAATAAAAAATTATAACTGTATTGGAAATTGTATATTTACGTTATTTGTATTTTAAATTATTAAATAAACTTAAGACACTGCGTTGCCTGCTACTAATACCCAATTCTTTAAAGACTGAAAATTCTTAATTTATTCGTTTAATTATTCCATGTGGTACAAAGAAAATTTTGAGGAGAAAGGAGTGAAATACAACCAGGTAGACATCTAGGTAAAAACAATTAACAGAGTTAAGTGTTAATCGAAAATACTTACCTCTTAAGTTGCAGTAGAAACCAAAACAAAAGCCAGATTAAAATCGGGAAATTTGGTTTGAAAGCCAACATTTAAATAGGCATTCAACTCAAGCAAAAGCTCATTTAATTATACTGTAAATAAAGATAAATGAAACCACCAACACTATGTGTTCAAGAGATAAACCGTCTTTTGTTTAGTGATATATTTAATACATTCTTTAGTATAATTTAATTTGTTTATATGTGTTAATCTCCATACCTTAAAGATGCAGTAAAACTTAAAGTCGTTAAGTGGTTCATATATGCGGTAATCCTCATACTTTCATGATTAATTAGAAACACATTAAGAATTAATAGCCTTTAAAACATGTAACATATGTGTGTTGGAGTTATATACTTACAAACATGTATAAAATATATATAAAAGGTAGTATATAAGGTAGAAACTACATATATAAGCCCATACCTTTCTATATTTCTCCTACATTTACCTGTGGAAAAACTTCTCCCGCTGCCGCTATTCAATTACCTTGAATAGGGAAACTTAAAAACGAACTCATTGGGTCAGTGGCATCAACGTGACTCTGCCCCGTCCGTACTTTTCCTCACCGGCCCTCAAAGCTTTTCCATGTTGCCGGATAAATACGGAACCAAATTGTTTTCCTGCATTTAAATTTCCGTTGCAACTGCAGTGGCTGCTTTCATTGCGGTGGAGGCTGCTGTGTTTGCAACAATTTGATCTAGATTTTAATCGGCTGCGGAAATGTCTCCGGCGACTTATCATAATTAAAAATCACCAAGTTCACCCACCACCAAAAACCTTCCTGCGCTGCCGGCCAGTGTCACGAACTGGAAAATCTATGCGCATAATTTCTGCCGACCCTCGCCATGCAAATGCCCCCCATATGGGGCACATACGCTGTGTGTGTGTGTGTGTGCGAGGATTTCTGGCCCAAACTGACAGCCAACTGACAGAAATTGATTAAAAAGGAGGGAGCGGGAAAAAAGCAGGAGGTGGCGGAGTTGCAAGGCGTTTTCCAGTAGGCAGCAGACGACGAACGGAATACGAAATTGAGGAGTTGCCGCACATAGATTTCCCCATTTTCCGCTCTCTGTGTGTGGGACTTTTCTCAATGCAAATGAAGCAGCAACGTGGGCAGCACATCCAGAGAAGGCAAATAAAAGAAACTCCTGCCTGGCCAAATATAAGATTTACATTGCCCGCCTTGACTTTGATTTGATTTAGTTACGGTGTGTGTCTGCACTAACAAAATATCCAAACTTATGCATAAAGTTCTGGGATCTAACTATCCTCTGGGCTCTAAAGGGAATCTAGATGTAGATGAACTATAAGGATGGTTATAATAATTATGTGACTAATAAATGGGCAGTATTAAAAGTTCTTTAAATGATTTCAAAGTTACCAAAAAATACGATTTTCAATATAAACTTGTGTGTGTTCAAAGTTTAGAGTAACTTTGTGCTACGAATATAAGGTTGTATTTAGCATTTCATGAACAAGTGTTTTCATTAGAGACTAGACAGCATCCATACATAGTAGTGTTCGGTAAATACTGCTCACTTTAATAAACATGTTTCCCTGAACTTTTTTTATTAAAGTCGACTCGCTCTTATTTCTCACTTGTTCACTGCTCAGATGCTTACTTGTTCACTGCTCCTTACTTAGTTCGTCACTTGTTCACTGCTCCTTGCTCAGTTGCTCAGTTGTTCTCTTCTTGACTGTTCATAACAGACTACTGAGTACAACTGATTTTTGTTCGCTTTCTTATGATCAACTCAAAACTTAACCATAGGGTTTTACCTGAGTGCGAACAAGACAACAATATGGCTCTTTAAACTTACCACTTAAATCGATGTGACCGTAGTCGCATTATAAGAAAAGTATGATTGAAGATTCTATTGAAACCTCTTATTAATGAACATATTAATAATGTGTCATAACCGAATATTGAACAAGAGGCAAAAGCATAGAAAGGGCTCATTCAATATCGGTCCATTTATCGAATAGACCGCACTAAGAGCTAATCCAATTTTCCCATTATAAAATCATCAGGGGCTTGCAATATGGATACTGTTCATTATGTTTAAGCTATTTAAACGTTAACGAAATTGGAAAATTACATTACATTTTCTCCAAGTGTGACAGTGTGTGACATTACAAAACCGCCTTGACCCCCTGATCGATGAGTCCGCCCCTCGTATTCCCCCGGTTCCCTCGATCCATTGTGGGCCCAGGAGAGCGAAAATCCGACTGAGAACCCAATCGAAGCAGAGTGTTGAGCGTTGTCAACTAATTTGCATGCAAATGCCAACGCGTTGCACCTGCAACATGAACATGGGCATTAGCATAAGGCCATTCGGCAGGCAATAGAGGCGATGGTGAATGGGTGGATGGGGCCTTAGAATCGGAGGAGACTCCAGCTCCGGCAGTGGCCAAATGCTAATCAATAGGCCGCACGAGTGCCAATGATTATTTTGCCATAAAGTTCAGTTAGTTCTCGTGATTTCTGGGATTGCAAATTCCGAAATTTCAATACCGATTTGGGGTGGTCCGCCTGACCCGGACCGTCTTGGTCTTGGTTTGGGCCAGGTTTGCATACGAAATTAGTTTGCCATGTTTGGCAGCCCGACCCGACTGCTCCTCGAAATGGGTGGCCTGGCCAAAGCTAATGCTAAATAAGCCGCAGCCACGCCCCTTCCGCCCACAATCTTGGGGCTGGGAGCAGCTGCATCGGAGGGACAAACGCATGCCACAAGAAAAAGAAAAGGAAAAACTTTGCAAGCATAAAGGAGAACTACCAGAAGACTTCAACTCCAAGCTCCTGTCTTTTTTTCCAAAGCTAGTTATTTTTTCCTATTTATTTTATTTCCGTTGGCAGTGCAGCAAATTTTTACAGTTCCTTTCCTATATACTGTCTCCGCCACCCCAGATCCCTTTTTATCCTACGCTTTTTTTTTTAATATGTTCAGCAAACTTGGGCAAATTTTATATTCCCCCTTAGACAATTTTCCGCGCTGCCATAAAGACTCAAAAGTTTGTGCAATGTGCGCGGTTTATTTCCGCTGCAAAATACCTTGGATTTGCTTCTGTCGCCCTGTGGGCGTGGCAGTGGCAGGGGCGGCTCATCGAGGGAAGGTGTCCCACCAGGATGTGGCTCCAGCAGCCATGGCTGGTCGTGTGGCTCGCATCTGTTGACGTCTGATGTTGTCGGCTGCTTTTGTCAACACTTTCGCCGCTGACGACTGACAGTTGCACAAAGCATCCTGGTTCAGGTACAGTGCGAGTCATAGTCATAGGAAATTCTATTAAGTTATTATATTTAGTAATATATTTTATCACTATTTTATTATTTATTATTTTATTTTATTTTTTAAGATAAAATCATAAATCCACTATCGTATCTTAATTTGTATTGATTATGTGGGAGGATGTTACTACCTTGTTTTATTAATCTAACCCAGAGCTTAATAAAACAAGATTTCAAAGAGTATTTTTATGATATAGTCTTTCTTAAATATTTGGTTGGTTTTCTATTAATTAAATTCAATTAAATTTATTTATTGATTATATTTATTTGGCCTGAGAAACCATAATCATTCTTTTGACACGTACAGTACACCTAAAAATATAGTGTAAGCTGTTAGTTTTTATGCTCGAGTCTGGAAAAAGAACCCGCTGCTTCGTTTTCAGACGTTTTTCCATGTCCTGGCTAATAGTGTTGAGAGGCGAAGTCAAAGATGTTTTCAGGCAACTCAGTTGACAAATAAGATGCTTTGGCGGAAAGCTGGTTATGATTTAAATAGAATTCTTTATTGTCGTAGATTATCCAGACAGGCAAAGCGGAAATTAGTTGCTTCTGCTTTTGATGCGAATGCATGCACTAAAAGAAAATTTGTTTAAGATCGTCATAAAGTGGAACAACAAAAGGTTCCTTGAATTCTTAAGTCTATGAATCTTTTTTTCTTTATATTAAATTAAATTAATATTATTTTACAAAATTGGCATTTATTTGATTTCGAGTTCGACATATTACATGTAAAACCTTTTTAATATTATAGATTTATACCAAAGGCTTTCTTACCTTCCTAAAACTCTTTTAATTTACCCATATATTCCTCAATCAATGTCACACGTGTAAATTAATCAACAGAGCTTTCAATCCGGAGACAGTAAAACAGCCTTCATTAGCGACTTTCGATTGAAAGGAGGTATCATTAATTGAGAATTTTCACTCTCAGCCTTTGCAGAAATCTCAGTCAGCTGTCAAAGTCCTGAGCACTTTGGAAATCCTTAATTTAGCTGAGAGGCCGAGGTTAAGGGTTCTTCCATATTTCCAATCATTTATCAAATCAAGCAAATGAAAAGTTGCCCCCTTGCCGGCACCAGATCTGATGGATCCGATAATAATAATCAACATTAATCAGTTGGCTTAAAGAGGCTCAGTCCGGGAGATTATCGGCAAATGAATTGCGTCTAGGCTGGCGTCTCTTAAAGACCGGGGCCTCTGTCAACGGGAGCCGCATCATCATCAGCATCCCCATCAGACTTGATTATGGCCAGCGATTTTTTCGGGGCTCGTCTGGGCTTGTTTACCTTTTTGGAGCGGCCTAATTGATTGCGCCCAGAACGAGCGAGGGTTTCCCTAAATCGAATCTGGGAAACATACTGGCCGGAGGGGGGGCTACCCTTTTGCCCCTGCTGATGCCAGCGATAAGCGTCTGGCTCCCCCACTCCGGGGAAGAGCTCTCCCCTTTCTCGTGTTTATTTTGACTGTGATTTTATCGCTCGCTTGGCTTTTGATCTTGTCTACCCCCAGAGACATTTTATTTCGTACTCTGTATGCCATATTTTCCATATTTATTTACATTTTAATGTGGAGAAAATTCAATGCATATTTCCATTTGTTTAGGGAATTAGTTTTGTCTGCCTTGTATTTTCTTTCAAGATTGTAATCGAAGTCTATTTCTGTCGATGGAGGGACGGGGGAGAGATGGGACTGTGTTCTGGGCCGGGGTGGAAATTGTCAACTCAATTGCTTTTCGGATTTTTTTCGGGTTTTGTTTATTCAGCCAGCGTCCAGCAGCCAGCAGACTGGGTCTGATCCGAGCTGAACTGCTACTACCCGACTAATTCCTATAAACGGTTCCACTCGTCCACGGCTTGACCCACAGAGCGGCCCAAAACAAACACATAAATCACCAGCACGACAAAGCAAAGAAAATAAACCAGGGGAAAACCAGAACTCAAGCCAAAATTTAAAAGCAATCTGGGATACGAAATCCCACTCCTCGACGCCGCTGTTTCGCTGTGTCCGTGGTGTGTGTGTGTGTGGCCTTTGGCCAATTTTCTTATTAAAAACAACAGAGAGCCGAAAATGTTTACCAAACACAATTCCGGCAAATCCTCACTGTCCCCCGGCCACAGGAGTCCCCTCGTCCTATCGCCCTCATCCGTGTCCTGTCCCAAAAACTGTAAATAGAGCGCGGCGGGCAGTGAAAGTGCGGACGGCCAGCAAGGACACCAAATCCCAGGCACCACATGCTGAGAGCACCTAACTCTAACCCTAAATCCGGCTGAAGCCGAGAGTCGGAGTCCTTCCGAAACGAGGAAAACGAGAGCTGAGGCCATTAAAACGAGCCTCGGAGTGGCACAAGAGAAATGGCGACATGGAATGGTTTTTTTTTCTTATTTTTTTGTTGTACCCCTTAGAGCTTAGGGGTATATGCAATTTGTTAGGTAACACTTTTTTTTTGTAAAAATATATATAACATCTTGTTTACTAGGTTTGTTTTGAATCTTATGTTCTTTTCGGTTACTTGATTAATATCCAAAATAATTTATTGAATGACATTAGCCCGGGATTTGTAATTATTTAAATAAGATAGGTTTGACAAAGTTTAAATGGTTTACAAAATCCCCACAAAGGATGCACTGAATTCGCTTCACTTTTTCCTACTCCTAGTCGCAACAGCAAAAACTGTGTATTTTCTAGTTTTTCCTTGTCATTTCGCCACTAAATCCGTGACTTTCACTTTGCACTGGGATTCATTTAGTTGGGAACGTATAAATATTTGGACAAGGATTGATTAGTGGCCACTCTCCCGCTTGACAGACCAAATTGCTGTCCGCCTCAAATCGAAATCTTTAATCGAAACTTTAATACCCCCGCAGACCTCCTCGGCACCCGCGCAAACAACAACTAACAGCACAAACATCAATCAAGCCCCGAGTTTGGTCTCCTCCTTTTTTCTTCCTTTTTTTCCTTGGGTGCTTGTATTTTTGTCAACTTCTTCGAGGGCGGCGCGGGCGGAGGGTGGACATCGTCTTGAGCATTTCGCATTTCGCATTTCTTTGGCATCTGCACACAACCCACATCCTCCGGCTCCCACTTACCTCACGGCTCCCACATGATTTACTACAACATTTCCTGTGGCCGCTTTCCATGCCACCGGCCCCAGCCCCTGCTCCACGCCCTGGTAGCTGCCATGTTTGACTTGATTTCGTCTAAATTGAGTTCAGTATCAACAGAAAATACTTCCGTTTCCTATGCCCTTCCCTTTGCTGTTGTGTACCTTTGCCTGATTTTCAGTCAGACCTACACGGTGAACAATTTTTAAATATATTCTGTTTTTTTTTTCCCAGTTCGGCCATATATATGTCAGAATGGGAGGTAGACTTCAAGGTCTGAATCTCTTTATCCGTTATTTGAAACAAATGGATTATAAAGCAATATGAAATGTATTAGTTCTCAAAAAGAAATGAACAAAATCGAATGACTTAGTAAAAAAAGGGTACAATTTGAACTAGTTTGCAAAATTTTTTCGTGTTTAATTAAAACGAATTAAGTAATCTAAAATAGCAAAGAAATGGCGGGAGGAATATTTAAAACCAAACAATTGTATATTTTTTGTATATTCTGAATGCACCAATAATTCTCAAGTCTATATTTTGGCGACATGCTCGTTTAAATAAGCCAATCGAAAAGCGTCTGTACAATCCCTACTACCCAAACTGATCATTGTAATCTGCCATAAAGTAGAGTCTCTCGAGTTTAAAAATGTTACAATATTTTTCAAAAATGTGTTGTTTTTTGATTGGTTTTTAAATTAATTTATTTAAACTGTTGGTTGATTATCCCCTTTAAAATAATCATTATTTTATAGTTATACATTAATGTTAGATACTTTTCCCCAGTGCAGCTGCAACACGGGGGAAAAAATGAACTTCCCACTAGGAACTTTTGCTCGTAGTTTTCGGTGTCGTTGTGTGTGTTTACCTTGGCAGCAACTCGTCTTCGTCTGTGTCCTGAATTCTGGGTCCTGGCTCCTGGCTCCCGGGTCCTGAATCCTGGCACCTTCTTCATCGTCGAGGTGTTTGCCTTATTTTGAATGCTTTTTATGTTCAATTTGTTTCAATTTAATGTTGTTCTTGCCAAGGGATCAGGCTTGGGCCCAGTGCCAGGATGCGTTGTACTTTACATGCATTTGAAATGTGTGTGTGTGTGTTGTATGATAAATGGCATTAAAGGATTTGCGTGAATAACTCAGTTAGGACTTACACTTTTCTATCAGCCAAATAGTTGCCACAGACCCCGTGCTATCCAAACAAAATGTGCAACCGAATATGTTTGTAGAGAGTGTCCCTTTGGGTGTGTCTTCCCAGAAAGGATTTCCCAAAAGGAGCAATGCTATTGGCAAAGGCTAGTTAGAAAGAATGGACTTAAGGTAACTTACTTTTGTTCTATTACTGTTTTTATAAACTAAAATGTTGTCTAGAAATATGAAAACTATTAACGTTATGTCTTGGACCTGTACCTGTATCAATAAGTTTATTGGTTAAACCCCTTCATTTGCTTAAGAATAAAAAATTAATAATTAAATGGAAAGTAACATATTTCTTATTTACATTCCCTTCTCAACAATAGTATTTAAAGAGCATCCCAACTCCCCACACAAACACATAAATTCGTACAGTTTTCCTTTCTGGGGCAGTGTCCCCTGGTGTTACCTGCTGTCTTCCAATTAAAACCAATTCACAAATGTTTTGGTTATTCTATTTATTTGTGTGTTTTTTCATGTTCCGTAAAATTGCGGCGCCAATGAACTAAATGGGCCAACTCTTTTACTCATAACAACATTTCACTTGTTAGCCGTCGGATTGTAAAATTATACGGAAAACTCTATGAGATTTTTCTCCTACTGGGTCCAATATTGGTTTTGACCAAAAGGCACAATTTATGCGTCTACTTCCAATGAAACATTAAAATTCCATTAGCGGAAGCGAGCCGCATAAATTGTTACCCCTCCGCCCGGGATAACAGCAGGGGGATTCGATTCCCCCCTCACTCGATAGCCAGCTTATCGACAAATGACCAGAAATTATGCATTTTGTTTAGCTTTAATTGCAGCTCTGCGTATTTATTTAGTTCCTCAGCAGCCGAGAGGGAAGGCTAGGGGCGATAATCGAAAATAATTTATAGAAAATAAATATTTCCACACAATGGCCCGCCGTAGACGATGGGAAACTTGAACTTCCATTTTCCTCTCGGGTCGTTTTTTATAATGGAGAGTTAGGGAACTCGGAGTATATTCGACCTGACAAAGTCTTAGCAGAATTCTGAAAATATTTAATGAAACATTCGACCTAAAAAATACTTTATACTTTAGAAACTGTAATGTTTTTTCATTAGTTTACAGAGTTCTTATTTATCATAATAAAATCATAATACAAACATAAGTTATTAAGTTATGGGAATTTATTACAAGTCCCGACTATATAAAAAAAATGTATATAAAAATATTAATTCTTTGTATCTTCACTCTTTGAAGTACTTAATGTTTTTTTTTTTTTTGTATTTTTTATAATAATAATAGGAATACCATTCCAACTAGGTACCATAACGTCGGGCTTATCCCCTCAAATTCTTACTCATTTCTCGAGCTCTCTTTGCTGGATTTTCCCCCAACAATTTTCCCCACATTGCCCCATTGTTGTTGTTTATTTAAGTTGTCATTAGAATGGTGCAAAGCAACGGCAGCTCTGGCAATCCGTGGCAGTTTGGCCATATAAACTTTTTAAATTATCACCGGAGCGCAGTCGGGAAGCGAGTGCGGGTGGCAAGGCGGGGCGGCGAATGGCGGGGAATCCGAGGGGCGGTCTGAGGCAGCGGCTGCCACTTGAGGCAGACATCGATGTACATGGAAATCGCATGGCCATGTGAAATGGAAATGGTGGCATCCCGCCTGCAAGCGGTTTTGGAACCCCTTTTTGGCTTCCAGCGAAATGTTCGAAGAGTACATGGCCATTGATGATGAGTCGGATTGGGAGTGGGAGTGGGAGTGGGTTAGGTTAGCAGCAGTCTGCCCTGGGTGAAACTCAGTGTTGGTGGGGCTTGTCTGGGGATGGCGCCCGAACAGAAGCCGGAAATGCGAGACAGTATTTTGCTTATCGTCTGGGAAGGAAGCTTGTTTACAGCGGGAAAACGTCATGGGGATGGGGAGGAAGTGCAGAATTCAACATGGACAGGGATCGGACACGATCGTAAGGAGGTTTTCCAGCTAATGGCTTCACTTATATATATGCATATATATTAAGAGATTAAGCCCTAGCACTAAATTGTTGTTCCTTAAACAAAGAATAATGTCTATTGCTTCATCAGGTAACGTAGTAAAATAGTCAACCTATTGTGTGAGCAACTGCACCTGTCGGCATCCTGGGAGATCCCCTAACAATAGTTGAACATGCCACATTATCAACTAATAAGTATAAACAAACTATGCGCTTAAGCAAACTGTTTGCGTTTCGGGGGCTCTTGAAGTCCTCGTCCGGGGAATATACGATATATTAGCAGCGGCAACGGGGACAAGTCACACAACAGGAGCAGCAACAGGCAGCAAGTTTAAAGCCGCTTAAGGCCATAACCAGAAATGCCCTGGCAAACGGAGCAGGTCAAGTCGCACAAACACAAGGATTACCAGAAGGCGACTGTAGTTGTTGTTGATGTTGTTTGTGCGAGTGTGTGTGTGTGTGTGTGGTGTGTGTTATGTGTGAGCTGCGGGGCAGCAGGTGCTAAGGATAAAGGAAGTTGATGCTGGGTAACAATGGCCAAAACGGCACAGCAAAAGCAAAAGGCGATTCTGTCAAAATATTTACGATATGTCGTCTCTCTGGCAATGGCTTCCCAAGTGGAAGAAGGACGTCCCGCCCGCCCACGAACACACGCACACACACACAATGGCCGAA
Source organism: Drosophila baimaii (assembly GCA_018874675.1). Taxonomy (NCBI): domain Eukaryota; kingdom Metazoa; phylum Arthropoda; class Insecta; order Diptera; family Drosophilidae; genus Drosophila; species Drosophila baimaii. The sequence goes on from JAEIIU010047702.1 coordinate 79,546, forward strand.
GGACGCAAGGACATGTGTAGCACATGCTATTTGTGGGCTACACTGTTCGTTCTCAGGATATATATATGGCTCAGCTCATCTATGTATGCTGCCAAGGACACGCCAGCCAAAGGCAAAAAATTGATTCATCTTCCCTGGCCTCTTGGAAAAATTCCTTTCAGCCTGGCCCGTTTCTCTTCTCACTTGGGCCCAAAACATTGTCATGTAAAATTAAAATTTATGGCTAATTTGTGTGGGTGAACGTTACTTTGTTAGCCCCGACCGTTTTCCTTCAGTGCCCTCAAGTGGCAGAGCCGTAAATTTCCTTCATTTGCCTGGGCGACTTTTCAATGGAAATGTGGAAAAGTGGAAAACTGTGGGAGAGCCTGAGCGCACCGACGACCTCAAGGGGCGAGGGCGTGACTTCGAACCCTTCGAAAGGCGGCGATAAAACCTTAACGGCCCAACCATAAAATCGAATAAAAACAAATTGGTAATTTCTGGAATTGTTTTGGCATATATGTGTGTATATATACGTGTATATATTTGTATATCATGTTTTAATCTCTCTCATATATAAACGGTAAATTGTCGAAATGCTAAACATGTATAGTATGTATATGCTTCATAAATATGTATGTTATGTGTTCGTTAAAACTTACGTATACGGTAAAACTAAGTCTATTGATAAATATCACTATATTTGATTTCGGCATTCGGGTTTTATCTAGATGTGTAGGATATTAGGGGGAAAATGGGTGTGTGCAATCTGTTCTATGTATGTTTTTGCGGAAGAAATCCAGTGTTTCGTAGAATAAGCTTAGAGATAGATACCTAAAGAGTTGAATATGTTAACTATATGTACAGGTGAGGGACAGCTAACGTTATAACAAATGCGAGTAAGCTACAGGACATTTTTTTGGGTAGGGTTCACTCTTCAGAAGAGCGAAGCCCCTTCAAGATCGCCATCCTACACATAGCGCGTGATTTGTGAATAGAATTCGGAGAGGCAAGACTGCAGCTGGGCAAAGGTCGGACGCTCGCCAGGTAGAAGAGCCCAGCAATAGGCCATGATCGTAAACCTTTAATGAGATAGCAGAGGGATAATCAAATTAGTCAGGCCCAAGCGAACAAGATCTATGTCAATACTCACAGCTCGTCAGGGCAGTTGAAGGGCTGGGCCAGGCGGTAGCCATCCTTCAGGTAGTGCTCCATCTCGAAGGGATCCACCTCGGCATAGGGCTGCTTGGCCGAGGTGCACAGCTCCCACATCAGCACCCCGAAGGCCCACGAGTCGCTGGCCTCGGAGAACTGTTTGTGCTGCAGGGCCTCCAGCGACATCCACTTCACAGGCCGGTTCTCGCTGTCCCCCAGGCAGTTGTAGTCGGAGGGGAAGAGGTCGCGCGACAGCGAGCTGTCCGACAGCTTCACGCGCAACTGATCGTCGATGCTGGAAGGAGAAGCGGTAACGAAATTAATCTTAGGCTTCTTGAAGTATATAATTAAAGATTTTATTATCTCTCTGAGTTCATTATCTGACACCTTATTTTCAACACTATTTAATAGAAATTAAAACTAACAAACAAAAGGAAATACAACGAGGAAACAAGCTGAACTGCATTAGAAAGCATTGCAGTTCTTGGAAGATTTACATTACATCTAACATCTAACACTTAAATCGGAAAAATGCAGTGCTGAAATGGGTATGTATATGATATTTTCTAGAACTAGGATCCTTTTTTATCAAGAAGAAGGTATAACATTTAGGACTAGCGTGTTTAGAAATTTAATTTGGTCTTTTGAACCAGGTAAACCGTCACAAATGTGCTTAAAGATTATCATGTGAAGAGAAAAAGAACCAATATATACTAGGTTGTTTTGAATATAATTTAATTTGATATGAATATTTGACAAATCCCTTACACTATTTCATGAAAATAATATTCACCAAGCTGGCAAAACTAACAAATTCAAAGTCAAACTGTCAATAATAAATAAAGCCTTTTATGTTTATCCATAAACATTGCGAAATTCCCTAAGTTATTCGCTTTTCTAAACAATTTAGAATTCTCTGGCAATAAATCCGATATAGAACTGATCATAAACTTTGATTAACTTACAAGGCTGAACATGGGTGAATATTTATAAAACGTTCCATGTTTATAAATACCCAGCTAGCTCAGCTAGGAATGTTTATTCTACCGCACTTTTGTGTATACAATAATTTATGTGCTTAGATAACTTTATTCTATAATGATGTATATACATATAAGTATACTTACACACAGTTCCTGGTGGCAATATCCTTGTGCACTACTCCGTGGCTGTGCAGATGATCCAGGGCCATGGACAGCTGCGAGGCCATCATCACAATCTGAATGGAGGTCACTGTGCGAGCACAGGCCGGATCCAGCAGGAAGAGCTTCAGGTTGCGGGTGTTGTTCAGAGCGGGATAGAGCACGAAGGGCGTGGTGTGGTCCTCGATGGAAACGCCCAAGACGGAAAGAATGCCAGGATGCGAGGCACCGTACAGCAGCATTCCCTCCTGGAGCAGTAGGAGCACCTGCATCTGGCTGGCATGCTGGGCCACTGTCTTCACTATAACATCCTGGTTGTCGTTGTAAGTACCGCGATACACGCGACCGAAGGTTCCCTCCTGAAGCAGACTGGACAGCCGCACTCGGCAGCGCTCCACAGTCAACTCAGAGATGCGACGATGCAGCTCCTCCGGATGCTGCTGCTCCACCGACACGGGCAGCTTGCGCGGCAACGAGGAACCATGTATCGGGGCAATGATCGAGGGTGTCATGTAGGCCGCCGAGCCCATGGAGGACTGGCAGGGCGGATGGGTGTTCAGTCTCTGGAAGCTGGACGTCCTCATGGGCTGTCCCCCGTGCTGATGGTGCTGCCGCTTGTTGGCCGCTCCCCTGATACAGTAAGCAATCATCAGGAGACAGCACACCGATCCCATGGCCACCGACACACCCACAACCAGGGTGATCAGGCCAGTGGGCGGCAGCATTACAGTCTCCAGCAGCTGGGGATCGTCCACATCCTCCGAGGGATCCTCAGCACTGTCGTTCAGCAGGCAGATCTTCTTGCGTCGGAACACCAGGTGAGTCACATTGTTCAGCGACCGATTAAGCACCACCTCCAGGCTGACAGTGACGTCCACCTCGGCCGCCTTCAGGCCGGTGCACTTGAGGGCAATGGCCCAGGTTTGGATGCTGGTGGGTATCTCGCCGCTGTGCGACACATTGATCGCCGGTCGTGGCAGCACCTCCAGATCCGAGCTCACCACGTTGATGCTATAGGGCAGCCCGCGTCCGGCCAGCGATTGCCAGGTGAAGCTGATGTCCCTGACATTCGCCGGCACGGGGACAATGAAGTTCAGGGCATAGTTGTTGATGAGTCCCTCGCGAACGTAGTAGACCTCAGCCGAGACACCTGGAAAGCAGCAACGATGGAGGGATTAATAAAATAAATACATTAAATAAGTTTGTAGTCTTAAAATAAATATAAATAACATTACGAAATATCAGTTATAATATTTTTTTATATTAATTAAACATATACCTCCAGAAAAATACACCTAAGGAATGTATACTAGAAAATACTCCATTTAAAGAGTGCTCTAGAAATTCCCAAGTCCTAATTTCGTAAGACGCTAATCGCGTAAATGTTGAAGTGCACAGTACGTGTGCTGTACTTGTCTTTTGACAAAAAAAGATATTTATATAAATTAAACAAGCCCGACTAAGCCTCGTGTTAGCAAAAACGTTCACACAACTCTCCCTGTTCATTTTAACCTTTACAATTCCTTAAAATAGAAAATTCACGGCTTGAGGTTACTTGAATACTTTTTGAATACGTAGCTGGTGTATATATTCCCCTTCGGCCCATCACCTGTGCTAGTTGATAAAACAAACTCTTCGACTACTTTGCATGTAAATCTTTCCGAATGCACTCAGCGCAATGAGTTTTTCCCGAGAGATTTATCTTGAGGCTTGTTTGCTTAACCCGATCCGCAGACAGTCGCCGGCAACAGTTTTATATAAATAAACAAAACACAAGAACAAGCGCTCGAGTTTGGGGGATTCCTTGGAAAGATTCTCGAGTTTATCGCCAGTTGTATCTGTATCTAAATCTGTCCCTTGGAAATCTATGTGGAACACAAGAGCACGAACTGGATTTAGGGAGTAGCAACTGCAAACACACGAGTCCCCGATCTGAGGTTGGCAAAACAAGAACGAGGTAGAGACAAACAAAATTTGGTCCCTGTGCCGCTTCGATTGCCTGTCCGGCCGATTGCGGTTTGACCCGGCCCGGTTCCAGTTAATGAAACATCTTCGACGGAGTTTTTATTTATGTTTGTTTTGTTTTTCCTTTTTTTCAGAGATTCTGAGATGTCTGGCCGCGATTGCCAACTCATTTGGTTTGTTATGACGTCTAATGCTAATGATAATGATGCCAGCAGGTAGTTCTCTCGCTCCCAACGAGGCTTCCTCAGACCACACACACACACAGAGGCCGCCAATTGAACTCGTTGTGTGGATCAACAGTGACTTGTGCCTGGCCCTCGTTGCCCAATTTTACATTTCCAGTTCGGTGCATCTACCCGGTGCATTCAACTTTTCCCCAAAGAAGCAGCAGCCCCCCCATATACGAGAACCGACAGCCTTTGGCAAACTCCGGCCCAGGAAATAATTTGCGAAAATCGCTGGAACACCCGACGGAACGTGGCGCGCACTTCCTTTGACAACTGGCAATAACAATAAAAATCAGCGAGCTTGTAGGTAGACAGGCCCACAGACAGCAGCGTCCCAGACGCCGACGTGGATATAGAAATAGACGGAGGCGCAGGCACAGGCAATCCGGCAGCGGCACTCCCGGCCAATGGCTCAACTGGGTGGCGTATAAATTGTGTCAGACATGCGGGTATATGCACATGCACTTGCAAAAATAGACATGCCAAGTGTGGTCTCTGTATTTCTAAATAGAACTTGGCTGATGTAGGTAATATAAACCCAACGATGTCTGGTTTGGTAGCCACTTTCTGGCAGTAACTTGTGAAAATTAACACAGCTCAAAGACTAAGCTTTAAAGTGCTAAAAACACAAACTCAACGATACGTGGTTTTCTTTGCCTCGACACTGGAAATAAGACTATAAATAGCTACTCCAATTCTGCCATTAAAGTATAATTCTCTGACCTAGCTTATAAAGTATCCTAATAAAGAGGTACATTTGTTACTCATAGGTTAGGTTAGGGTTTAATAAACAGAGTTTAAGGATGGTCTACGATTTTCCCCAGTGCAGGCCCTGGGAGTCTCGACTTTCCAGCAAAAGTAGCCGACTTCCCCTGCAATGTGCAACATGTTGCACGTTGGTGTTGCTGCCGCTGAGTTGCTGCGGCCACGACAAATTCCTCGGCAGCATTTTAAAAATAGCGCCCATGACTTAATCAAATGCAACGCGTCCTGTCCTGGCCTGTCCTTTTCCCTCACTCGCCATTTCCCTCCAGGGCTCCAACAGCACACGCTCCTCAGAAACACACGCTTCCATTGACCCTTTTCACCGAGGCTCAGATCCGGAGAGCCTGAGATGGCCAGGAGTTCACAGGTTCATGTGAAAGTTGCCGCTCTATTGCATTTTTAAGAGAAGCCGGGGCTGGGTTGTGCGGAGCCCGTGTCTTGGAGTGGATTCGCTGTCGTCTACCTCATGTCACGAGCAAATGTCACTTGCATGTGCCCAACGCGGGTCGGCTCTTGAACTTTTTTAACCTTTTTGTGCTCGTATTATCCGCGTGTTCATAACTGGCTGCTTTTCTTTTTCCACTGCACAAAATGAAAATTCTAGCTAGCTAAATGTAGTAAAAAGAGACACATCATTTTATGGCATAGAAAATAGGATTCTGAGATGAATTAATTTTCAAGACGTGATCTGAGTCTTATTGAAAATGTGATGTTTTTTATATGATTGATGGGAATGCAGAGAAACCAATCTTAATATTTAAAAGAAGATAAGCCAATATTTTCTCAAAATAATATATTTATTTCTTTGAGAAAATATTTTTAAAATCGTTTCTTAAAGGGAAATTCCCCAGATTAAAAATATATTCCCAATTGCTGACCAGTTTCAGAGATATCTTCTGCTGTGTGGGCGTGCCTGCTACAAGGAGCTGCTCGAGGATGTGGGGTTGGCGTCGAGAGTCTCCCATATCGTATGTCGAATTTTTCGGAGCGTGCAGTCATGACGCTGTCGCTGCGACTATTTTTTGCGACTTTTTAATAGCTTGCTACTGCTCAGAGTCACAGTCGTGACCATTGTTACAACGCCGCCAGGAGCGGAGTGGGGAGGGAGGAGCGGCTGACAGAACTGCCGAACAACTGGACGGAGACACTCACACACCGAAATATAAAAAACAAAAATGTCTACAGTTCGGTTTCCAGTTTCGTGTAATTAGCGTTGCAATTCGTGAAGTGCTTTCCGCTGCGCCGATTTCCTATGCTGATTTTTCCCCAACCCAAAGCCCCAAAACAAAGACCAGCCAAAAAAAAGTAAAGTTTTCGCCGGGGTCACTCGCCGGGGTCAGTGGATTGGTAGCGACCATCTCATAACTTTAGCTCTTGTGTGCTGGGAGTGGTGATGGGTGTGGGAAGCCATTCGAAGCTACTAGTATTCGCTTTGCATATAAACTAGTTAGGGTTTCAATTAATTTTAATAAAAGTGGCTTCATTGCTTTAGGTAAAGAAATCCCATCAAGTTTACCACCAAATAACTATTATTTTTAAGCAATTTATCTTTTAGAAAAAAAGATTAATATGGGGGACTCCTCGCTTTCGTTATCATCCTCTATAAGTAACTTAATTTTAAATGTTTTCCCCGTTAAACTAATAGGTCTTTCGAATAACAAATTGAGGGAATTCCGCAGATAGACCACTGGTTATTTATGTATAAACAAAGCCCCGAAGACGGATAATTTATGAAAACTACTGGCAAAGCAACACCTTCGATTTACTGTCCTATTCCATCATCGGCTCGCAACGTTCTTTCTCCATTATCTCGGTTGACAAATATCCCAGGCTCAGCCTGGGACTACAAGCCATTTTGCTTAGGCAAACAGACTGGTACGTGGGCCAGATGGACAGCCCGGGAATCGCTGGCGTCTTTTATCTTGTCCCTGCCGCTACCCCTCCCGCCCGGCAAACAAAATTGCAATAGATGATAAATGATGGTGAGCAACTGAGCGACTCCATCTGCACCGTAACCGCATTGAACTTTTGCAGCCTCCACTCCGACTCGGCTAGCAACCCCGGTGCCAGCCAATATTCCGGGGCTTCCGCCGTCTAATGGCTAATATGTCACTTTGGCTGCATTGGCTTGTGGGATCTGCTCGCCGGGTCCTTTGTGCAGTTTTGTGGCCAAATCGAAAAATAAATAAAACAAATGATCGGCGCCTGCCGGGAACCCCCTTCGAAGCCCCCGACTTATCACGCACAACAATCTCGCTTACAGGCTCCGGGCAACACCCCCAAAACGACGCCCACCACATGTCAGCATTTAACATGTTTTTGAGCCATGTCTCCACCAGCAGAACCCCGAAGCCCTGGAGACCTCAGTAGACCCCGGAACCGTGAACCCTACTCGCATCCGTATCTCTGTGCGAATCGTTTCTTAGTTGCCTCACGTCGTTATGATAAATGACGCTCCTTTTGCTTTGTTTTGCCTAATATATTTTTTTCCGCTCGCTCGGATGGTTTTTTCTAGCCTCCGGCTCATCGTTCTCGTTCTCGTTTTCGGCTTTTGATTGTAACAAATTTGTGCCGGCAAAATTAGCCGTCTCTTTAGGGCACAAGCTCTGGCAAACGCCAGCGATCCAGCGATTTGGCACAGTTAGCGCCGTGATTTTGTTTTCCCTTTTTGGATGCTCCGAAAATTAGCTCGAATTAATCATTCAAATTTTCAGGGTTGACGTTTTCACAAACAACTTGGCCGGCTGACAAAAACCAAACAAAAAAATAAAGAAAAAGGCTGAGACCGGCCGGCTTATTGTAACAGGCAGAATCAATAGTAATTAACCTTAATCGTTATTCATTTTTTGTCAGTTTTCTGTTGTCTTTCGAGTGTTGAGTGTTAGCGAGAAAAGAGGACAGCCCCCTAGAAATATATATATAATGGAAGATGATGCGGGTCAAGACTGATGTTGTATGGAGATAATTGAGCTTCGAGAGGTTGCAGCTGCCAAGAAACTGGTTGTTTTGAAACTAACCGTTTTCATTAACCCAAAGTATCATAAAGACACAGAAGTATCTGCGTTGAGAGATGAAAGGGTATCCGAAAAAGAGGAATATAGCCAGTAAAAAATATTTTAAGTGCCGTAAGTTGCAAAATAAATCACACTACACTACGCACTATACAGTAGAGGTTTTTCTAGTAGATCTTTGAAGGAAGATATGGCGTTAGTTAGGTTAATATTTCCTTATTTTAAAGCTAAGCTAAAAGTTCCTCAAAAGGAGTATTTTCCCAACAGAATTAGTTTTACATATTTTTACAGGAATTTTTAAAATACAAATAAAAAATAAATTCAATCATTCAAATAAGCGACGAACCTAAGCCCCCAACTATGCCACCATTCTCTCCCAACCACTTTGAGGTAGACCCTACATGCATATCCATGAAATAGATAGGCATCTCTCGAGATTCGTATCCAGAAGATCCCGCAGTATCTGCCAGTTGGCCATGCCATCTATCCTAATACTTCAGAGCCGTATCACGAATTTTTCCATTGTGGGAATGTCAGTGGAATCGTGTTAGCGGCACATGCATCTCACGGATACCCGTACTACACGCCTAGTTAGCGATGCATCTAGATGCTCCCGCGTTACTTTCCACGAACAAGCCAAATGCTTGTTTTTTTTTTTTGTTCCGATGGGCATCATCCGCCACCCCCTTCGATACTTTCCATGTAACTTTCTGCAAATGCAAAACTCCCACAGCGCATAACCCAAATAAACAGCGAACGACTCAATAAACACAGATCCGCGACAACAAAGGCCACATATGCACGCACTGCATCTCCACATCTCTGCCATCTACATGTGCATCTTTGCAAAGCCGCCACGCCCCCTTAGCGGCGCCCACATGTCATAGTGACATGGAAATAAACTCAGTTGCAGTCCCAACTTCATGCAGAGAGAAAAACTTCCTTTTTGATAGAGTTTCAAGAGAGCCGCCTTATTTGAGGTTTGAGATATATCTATTCATACAAAACCGATTCGTTCAAAAGCAAAAAAAAAACAATTATATCGATGTTAACATCGATCTTTCCAAGTACCTAGGCGTACGTTTTAATTTGTTGCTTTTATAGCACCGAATACCATCTCAAAATGTAAACTCAAATGTAGCTTTCTATCCAATTTCATTACATATTTACCACACTTTTCTCTCAGTGCCTGAGAAAGAGCAAAACGGGCTTCATTGATGGCGCTTGTTGTTGTTTAATGTAAATATGATTATTCCTTTTTCGCCATACTATGCATGCATATTGTGCTGCATGTACTCTATATATACACATATATTGTATAGGGAGCACAAGCCTGCAAACAATGGCTGATATTTATTATTGACATGCTCCCCTCCTTTTTCTCCCTGTGCCCTGCTTGTGGCAGCCCCCGGCGGGGTTATCAGAGTTGTCAGTTGCCAGTGATAACCACAGTCGCCGTCGCCGTCAGCCCCTCAGTAAGCCTTTGACGAGCATCGTTTATTTGCGGGGAAGTTCTGCCGTTGCTGTTATTGCCTGCAATCGGTTTATGCGATTTTCATTTGTTTAAATGCCGCTTTTTTGTCAATAGTTCGGCTGGTAATGGAAATGGCTTTAAGCCCGGGCTTAGCCAAGTTTATGGCGGTTTACAGTCGCCAGACAGGCACATGAACCCATAAAATAAGTATGCAAATTGCCCCTGAGCCTCCTCCCATCTGGTGCTGCCCCATTTCACGAATATCGCCTAATCAAATCGCAGTTCCCCAAAGCGGCACTCGGGATCGAAAGAAGCGAGTAATGAAATTCGAGAAGAGAGATCTTGTTTGGTTTTGGGAGACACTTTATGACCCGCCAAGTGCCCATCAATTCGTAATCGATAGCCCTGCGAGGCCGCACGATCAGTGACCGCATTAAAAATAGATTGAAAATCAAATCGAAATATTGAACTTGATGCCCAGACACGAACTTTTGGGACTGGGCCATAAGTCACGTACGACCAGATAGAGATCTCCGAAGATCGTGGACCGTGGAGGCCCTCTGCGGAAGTGATCACAGAACAGCGTGATAAAGTGGGGCCTATATGGATAATGGATTTGGATGAAGTCACAGATGATCAGTTATCCATGCCAGCAGATAGAAATCAGGTGGAGATCGGCTAGGGACTCGTTTGAAATGGTATGGAATACATAAGTTGTGAGACATTTATATCTCTCTGAATAAAGTCGTGAATTATCTTGAACAAGATGTTAAGGTTTTAGCGAAATGAAGCTATCTTTACGGATCTAGATCTACCCAAGTGAGCAAAGTTTACTGTCCCCTTTCGCGATCACTAATTGAACAGATAAGATCTTACAACGAGGCAGCTGTGTCAACTCCTTCGGATAGCACTTTTTACGATCTGTCAGGTGAGCTGTTAACACTAGCACGTCGTATAGCAAAAAGTGCCACGATCAGGTCCATAAACTCTTGCGGCAGCCGGTCTTGGTCTTGGTTTCCCTGGGTTTTCTTTCGTCTTTCGTGGGGGACAGCTTCATTAGCTAATGGCCACTTCATTATATGCGGCCAAGAGAGCCAGGCGAAAGGCGAAGCTGGACCATAAATTGGCAAACACCAATTAAAATATAGATCATGCCCGCTGATCATATCATATGCCACATGTATCTACGCAAACCGTTAAGAGGAGCTCAGGCTAATGTCTGAGGATCGGTGGCGTTTCTCGGAAGGCTTTTAGCACGACCAGGAGGAGATGCCTTCCCTGACTTCCCTGTTGTTCGCTCGCAATTATCGGATGGCCAGATCTCGGAAAGGCAGCCAAGAACAAGCCATAAACCGGAGAAGCGCACAAATGTCTCGACTGCTAACAAAACACGAGAGATACAGATGCGAGAGGAAAATATAAAAACAAGCTGAGAGGAGAGCGTGGAGCGTGGAGCGTGGAGCGGGGGATAAACGAGATACAGGCCGGCGGCTTGTTACGGGCATCCGACAGATACAACAGCTTCGACGGTTAGGTGCTAAAAGTTGCCACAGTAGCGGCGCGTCGTGTGTATCTTCGAGATACTCGTACTTTGGCAGCTTGTTTGCGGTGTAAGCCGCTTAGCCGCGGCTCACTTCAAATAACAAAAGCCATCAATATGTTTCCCGATACCTATGCAAATATGAAAATATTTAAATTGACCTAAACAAAGCGGCCCGCGAGCTCTCAATTCATTTAACACAGTTGGTGGTAGATCTGACACATCCAACTTAACGTTTTCCCTCTGAATATTCGAACCACCGAGAGTATCTGTATCGATCATTCGAACGGGGGGGGCGTGCCGATTTTAGCACATTCTTCTTCGGTTCGAGAGTGTGAAAATCGTGTAGAGACCCCTAATCTGGCCAGTTTGGGCCTTAATTGCAGCTTCATTAGAAGGCGACAAACAGTAAAATCAAATCAAAGCACCCCAAAACTGGTGGCAATAAAAAGTAGAGAAAAAGAAAATTCCGAAGCGTCAATAAAGGGCCATAAAACGTACCAGAATGGGGGAAAAAATAAGAAAACTGTAGCATGGGGCAATAAAATTAAATTTAAATAGTGCACTTTTCGGCTATTTAAAATGTAGCGCGTGTCACGGCAGCAAGAAGGTCGTTAAAAGTCTTCTGGGTGCCTGTTTTCTTTCCAAGGAATATGATTGGAATTGAAATGGGAATAAAGTCTGGGGACTGTACGATATTATTATGATCCGATCGCCAGCCCAACCCAACGATCCGCCGGATCGTATTTCATGTGGCTGTCAGAGATGCCAAGAACTCTTTATGACTCTTTATATGACTCAAAGTTTTTTAGCATTGAACTTTTGCCGAGACCCCTGTGGCGATGATAACAAAAAAAAAAAGAAAAACCAAACTTGTGTGATCATCGGCGGGGCTATAAATTAAGCGTAAATGCAAATGAATTTCATAAAGCCGGGGCGCAATGGAACAGAATATCCCTATTCCAACCCTATATAACCCCTTTTCCGCACACAAATCAAATGCAAATTATGCAGCCTAATTGATTTATGACTGGAGCAGTACCAAAGCCTTTGCGCCTTTCCTCGTGGCTGTACTCTTTAGCCTACGCCAGTCTGCGAAACTTTTCAACTTTGTCTTAATTACCCCTTGGCTGTGCAAGTCGCTTGCAAGTTGCAACAGTCTGCGGCCCACGGCCGCATTCAATCTGCCGCATATTCTGCATACTTGATTTCACGCCCCCGAAATTCGCAAATCTCCAATCCGGAATGCATACGCAAAATTATGCGCATCGTCATTGTCGTCGTTGGCGGATCTGCTCCCACACACATGGTTAGAAAAGTAAAGAAACTTCGATTTGCGGAGTAACAAGGCGCGTTGCATGCCAAAAATCTGCAGCAGCAGCAGCAGAAACAGCAGAAACAACTGCAGAGTGGGCACAGGGACTATCGTCGAACTTGTCATGCAAAAGACTGCCAAAAATACGTATACAGTGGGCCCTGGGAGGAGAAGTAGATGTGATGGGGAGCAGGAACAGTGGGCCAGTTGGGTAGTAATCTAATCTGACCTAATCAATATAATGTATTGTATTATTAAATATTTAATAAAAACTACGCAAAATCACTTATATTTTGAAATTAGTAAGGTCCCAATATATTCTAGGATAAAGATTACGATGTATTTGTTGGATTTTAAAATTGTTATTTCTTTAGGGAACTTTTATTCTCAATTTTGACTCTTACTTTCCACAGCCAGATGGATTCCACCCCACTGTGCATTGACTCAACCCCACTATCCCTTTCCACAGGCTTCCTCATCATCTTCTTTATCGTCCTCTTCCTGCTCCTTCGAATGCTCGCAGTCACGTTTTGGCTTTGCCTTTCTTACTTGTTGTTTTTCCGTTTCTGGTGTTGTTGTCGCCTTCGCGTTGTCATCTCGTTTGCATGTCTATCTCTGTCTCAGTCCCCCCCTCACTATCTGTCTCGCTTCGCTCAGCATGTTCTCGAGCTTTTTATACCCTTGCAGAGGGTATTATAAATTTGTCATGATGTTTGCAACGCAGTGAAGGAGTCTTCTCCGACACCATAAAGTATATATATTCTTAATCAGCATCACCAGCCGAGTCGATCTAGCCATGTCTGTCTGTCTGTCCGTCTGTCTGTCGGTTTATATGCAAGCTAGTCTCTCAGCTGTTGAGCTATAGGGCTGCAACTTTCAGGATAGTATATACATATGTATGTCGGAACGGCCGGAATCGGACCACTATATCATATAGCGGCCATAGGAACGATATGGAAAAATAGCATATTTTCGGTATTTTTCGAGATATTTGGATGAAACTTTACTTGTGCTCCTATTATATAAATACAGCTACACCCTATAACTTTCATTGAAATCGGACCAATATTTCACATACATTACATTATTTAATCAAAATAATTTTATAATAAGTAACAAATTCTCCGCAAGGGTATATAAACTTCGGCTCCGCCCGAAGTTATTGTTTCTTACTTGTTTTTGTTTCTTTTTTCGTTTTCGTAGTTGTTGTTTTTGGGTGCCAAGGAATTTGGGTTCCAAGAAATATTCAAAAATATTCCCCCAAACAGTGAAATAAATTTAATGTGCTTGGTGTTGTTGTATGTGTGCATTTGCTGCATTTTCTTGTGTCTTTGCCTCCTCTTCTTCAATTTCTTCCTCGTTTTACGAAGCGTAAAATTCCCTAACGAAGCAAACGAAAGTTAGTTCCCCGGTCTGGATGTTTGTTTATTTGTTTTACTGTTTAACAACACCTGCGAGGGCATCTAAATTAAGCCAAAGGCAAACAAATACATAAGCATAATTTTGAAGGGAAGCAATATTTTTACAGTGCGCTTTTTTCTTAACTGAACGAAGATGTGAATGGTAAAATTAAAGCTATCTCCATAATTGGTTGACACACAAATTTCGATCAACTGTTGTTTTAGCCTGCGAAGCGAGTGGGGGCCGGAGACCGCAATGGATAGAGAGAGGAGAGAGAGAGAGAGAAGAAAGGGAATAGGGGAGAAATCAATAACAAAGGGCGCGACACGAAATTGGGGAAGAAAAACAAAACAAAAAGCGAAAAGGGAGCACAAAGTAGGTGAAAAATGGGGGGGGGAGGTGGGGAAACTCACCCAATAATCGCATTACTTCCACGGGATTCAGGAAAACATTCAGATGCCCTTCGACGCCGCTGTCCGAGCGCAGCAACAGCGCTGCCAGCGTCAGCAGAGATAGCAACAGGGTTTTTCGGCTCATATTCGCGGTTTTTCCAAAGGATTCCATTTGAATTTCTGCAAATTTCGCGAGTTCTTTGCTTTTCTATCACACACCACAATTCGTAAACAATATCTGCGAACGACCAGCACAAAAGCGAACGACAACTGACAGAGAGAGAGCGTACGGTCAGAGAGAGAACGAGAGAGCGCAGTGCGAGTGCGACGGCGTCGTTAGAACCAAAGTGGCAGCAAAAACATGATTTAAGCGCGAAAAACCATCACAAATTCGTTTAAATTTAGCACATTGCTTAGGAAATCACACACTGCTATTTGTCAACTATGTTTTCACGTTTTTCCTTACGATTTTCACTTATGCCCGACCGTTTTCATTGCCGACGCGCTAAATTTCTCAACATCTCGGTCCGAGTGAATGTGCGACAAGAGTAAAAGATACAGGCCGTAAAAGATACAGGCAGAGTAAAACAAACTCTGAGCTACAAGCCGACATGCGCTCGGCTGAGAGACCCGAACGCACTTCGTGTCGTGTCTCTTTGCCAGATACAGATACATATTAACAGCTGCTAAGTTCAGAATGCGCTCTCTGATACAGATACAGATACATATTAACAGCTGTTAAGTACAGAGTGAGCTCTCTCGCAGAACTATATTGCTTTTCATGTTTAATCTCTTAACAGCTCACTGTTACAAGAAAAGATCGGATTTATAATTCCAATTTAAGAATACTAATATAAGGAAAGAACAAATTGGGAGATATAAAACTTTTTAAATTTATCTTTTCAAAATGTACTTTGGAGTATATTACAAAAAATTATTTTATTTATTTATTTATATAAGGCTAACTTATGATTAAAAACATAAGTTAACTTCGAACAGAGCAATAGCTGC